>CM056052.1:559304561-559417061 GCA_029574335.1 Rana kukunoris | reverse complement strand
ACAGTGGCGGCAATTAATGGGCACAGTGAGGCTGCAATTGATGTTTTTTTTTTTTTTTTCGTTTGTTTGCACCCCCAAAAAACCTTGAGCGCCAGCTGCCACTGGAACTGTGTAAAATTGGCCAGCGGCAATTCTTGTGGCTTTGGAACAGGCAATTCAAAAGAGATTTCGTGGGTAGAAACGAACAAAAATGTCAAAAAGACTTCACCATTTCCTAAACTACACAAAACAAAAACAAAAAAAAACAGTTTTACTTTTGTATCCGAATGTAACGAATGTCTCCTCCGTCTCCGCCGGTAAACACGTCTCACTTCAGCTTCCCGCTTTCGCACCTTTTTTTCTCGTAACTTGCATTTTCTTTCTTTGACTCCCCACATGATTTCCTTTTCATTTGTCAGTCACGTCACCTGTGTTTACCGATTCCCAACCGCCGCGCGGCCAGCGACCTTCATTCATTTTTCTTTTTACATTTATTATGTGGAAAAGCCAACACCGGCCAAAGCGCGCCGATATGAAATCTGTCAATTAACCTTCCACTTTCGCAGACATATTTTGCTGTAAATAACAGCGACTCCGCATTAAAATTATTAATTTTTCCAGGCGGCGTTAACCGAGTGCCGCTAATCTTCGCTTAGTCATTTCCGTAAAAAAACTGTCAATGAAATTATTTGCTGTAAATGAAATTCACAACAGCAGCCTGCGTCGGCCGCAATCCTTGAAAACGAACGAGCCGGTCATTTTCAATTTTGCCGTTTGGAGAAGATGCGGCGAGGGGGGCAATTATGAGAAATGATTTACAGACAGGCCTGGGGGGGGGGGGGTCACGGCGTCTAAAATAGGATGAGAGATCTCAGGCGCGTCTGGATGCTGAGTCCTGACCAATGAGACGCAGGGGGACAGAGGACATGATGTCCATCAAATCTGGTCTTCTGAATGTTTGGAAAATACTGGTATTAGTGGGCGTCCGCTCCATAGGGTGGAGGGGGGCAATTGCCCCCCCCCCCCCCTGGAATCGAGAAGGTGTTGAAGAGTGAAGACACCCCTCTGTGACTGAAGCAGTGACAGCGCAGGTTAGAACAGGGAGAAAGAGGCGAGCTGCTGGCTGTGGTGTTGCAAGGGGGGCACCACTGCACCTGACCAACCATCCCCCTCTCTCACGGCCATCTGAGCGTTCCCAGGGCCGTCTTAATAGCATCATGGGCCCCTGGGCAAAGTAATGCTCTGGGGCCCCTACAATGATGACAGTGCAGGTAAACAGACATCAAGTAGGTAGGAGGCAGACGGCCCCCCCTGTGTATCCATCACTCTCAGCGCCATCATGGGGCCCCCAATTTTGGGGCAGCGTTGGCTCAAGGACCAGCTGCTTTAGGAGGAAAGCAGGGCCCCCCCCATGCAGCTGGGGCCCTTGGGCAGTGCCCACTTGTGCCCTCTTATTAAGACAGCCCTGCCCACACAGGATTCAATCCTGGGACCCCAGAGCTGCAAGAAGGCGGAAGTGCCAACCACTAAGCCGCTGTGTAAAGTTTTTTTCCTTTACGATTGCTCCATTCTGATTGTTCCACAGGCGGGGCTCAGCGCGCGATATATATTAGTATCGCGTTTGTTTTCCTGTCACCGGAGATTAACGCAGCTGGACCACTTTTTTTATTTTTAATAACCTGTTTCTGGAGAAAAGCGGTGCGGGATTCAGTAATCGTCATGGCTACGGGACAAATATTAGACAAGCTCGTCCGATGCGCACGCGAGGGAAGAAATATCAGGTTTTTGTTGGAGGGAAAAAAAATGATTTTGCTAATTATCTTCCTGTTGAGAATCAAATAATATTTTACTGTTGTAATTTGGATGGTAAATCTGTGGATGGATCTTGGCACTCGATATATAGATGACTTCAAGGCAGAGAGGAGACACCGCGCCGGATATTTATCTCACTGCTGCCGGGAAGCCGTGTCTTTTCACCGTATTTTATCTACAGCTGTGAATGTGATCATCCCGAGGTAGACAACCGTACTTGGTGCGACTTCACATTGTTTTCCTAATTTGTTTGTAAACATTCATGAATACAGGAGGCTTCTGGGGCCACAACAACGATGGATAGGGGCCCCACTACCCCTGTATTCTCCTAACCACTTCTCACCCACCTCTGGTACCCCTTTAACCACTTCAGCCCCAGAAGATTTGTCTACTGAATGAACAGGCCATTTTTTGCGATTCGGCACTGCGTCACTTTAACCACTTAATGACCCCTTCACGCCGATATACGTTGGCAGATTGGCACGGCTAGGCACATCCACGTACCTGTACGTCCTCTTTAAGGCCCAGCCGTGGAGTCGTGAGCGCGCCACAGGTGATACGCTCCAAAGCTCTGCCGCCGGTGTCCCGCGATCGGTCCTCAGAGCTTTAGAATGGGGAGAGGTGAGTGTAAACACACCTTCCCCATTCTTCACTGTGTCAGTGTCACTGATCGTCTGTTACCTGATATAGGGAAAGGCGATCACTGACGTCACACGTCCAGCCCCGCCCCCCCTGAATGAATGAATGAATGAAAACGTATATAGCGCGGCACATGCGAACTAAATCGCTTCTGGGCGCTTGTTGTTCCTGTCCCTTTTGGTATCAAAAGAGATGAGTCTTGATCTTTCTCCTGAACGCTAAGTGGTTCTCCTCCAACCGAATGCTGGTTGGCAGAGCGTTCCATAGTCTGGGACCTTGGACCGCGAATCTCCTTTCTCCTTTGGACTTGTAGTTGGCTTTCGGTATCTGGAGCAGGTTTTGATTGGTGGATCGCAGGACGCGATTGGGATTGTGAGCTTTTATTTTTTCGCATAGATATTGGGGAGCATTCCCATGGATACATCTATGCATCAGACAGAGGGCTTTAAAAGTAATTCTGTCTTTTACTGGTAACCAATGAAGGGCTCTCAGTGAAGGTGAGATTGATTCCCAGGGTTTTTTCCCAGTCACAAGTCTGCAGGCCGTATTCTGAACGACTTGTAGACAAGCGATTTGGTACTTAGGGAGTCCGAGGTAGAGGGCATTTGCATAGTCCAGTCTGGCTCCCACCACGACCGCTATGTCTTCTTTGGGGATGAAAGGAATAAGTCTGCGTAGTAGGCGCAGCAGATGGTGGGATCCGCTGACTACTGACCCTATTTGTGCGTCCATTGTCATGTAGGTGTCAAAAATGACCCCAAGACTTTTGACTTTGGCGCTAGGGGTGATGATTTTGCCCAGAATGGGCGGGGGTGTCCAAGTTGTTGCAGGTTGATTCATACGCTTGGCGTGAAACAGGAGAGGTTCTGTTTTCGCGCCATTGAGTTTAAGATAACTCTTTGTCATCCAGTCCTCTATCAAAGAGAGACATGTCTCTAGATTGAGGTGGTGATCCTTTTTATTGCAAATGTGAAAATACAGTTGCGTGTCGTCTGCATATGAGTGGTAAAGCAGTTTTTGATTTAAAAAAGAGGACGAAGATAGATGTTGAAGAACATCGGCAACAGAGGGGATCCTTGAGGGACTCCGCACGATACTGTGTGTTTTTTAGAAGTGAAGGGTCCTAACTTCACTATTTGCGATCGGTTTTCCAAAAAAGAGGAGAACCAAGATAAATCGCCTTCTGCAACTCTGGCTACTTCAGCTAGCCGGGTCAATAAAAGCTTGTGGTCTACTGTGTCGAAAGCTGCGCTCAGGTCTAGCAGAACCAGAAGACAAGATTCTCCTTCGTCCGCGGCCTCGAGAGCGTCGTCCCATATTTTGAGCAATGCGGTTTCCGTCCCGTGTCCGGGCCAGAATCCCGATTGAAATGGATCAAGTAGGTTGTGGGTATCTAGATGCTGTTGCAGCTGTTGTACCACTACTTTTTCCATTACTTTTGAGAGTACATTTAGGCCTGTTATGGGACGGCGGTGGAGCGGGTCCTTGGGGTCCAGGGTGGGTTTCTTCAAGATGGGTCGAATTATGCCCTCTTTCAACTGGGGTGGCACTATGCCTTCCCTGAAAGATTGGTTTATAAGCTGCGTGATAGGAGGTGCCAGGATGTCGGCACATTCCTTCAGCAGTTTGGTGGGGATTATATCATTCCGAGCAGTGCTGTTACGCAGAGTACCGATGATATTTTCAGTGGCATGGATAGAGACGGGTTCCAGCGTGAATTCACCAGGTTGTGGTGAATTACTACAGGTGTTGTGTAAATAATTACGGGGGGGGGGGGCTAGGAGGGGAATTGTTTTGCTGAATGCTTTGCCGGATTCCCTCGATTTTATTAATGAAGTAATCCGATAATTCATTGCAAAATTCTTGTGTGTCCGAATTGGGGGCTTCAAGACATCCTGGATTCATGATCTGAGTGGCCAGCTTGAAGAGTTTGTGGGGGCGGTTTAGGGCGCTGTTGATAGCCTCAGAAAAAATAGTTTTTCTTGGCTTTGAAGATTTTTTTGTGGTATTTTCTTGTTATTGCCTTGTAGATGGAAAGGTTCTCATCTGAAGAGCTTCTTTTCCAGGCGGCTTCCGCCCTTCTGCGCTCTTGCTTCAGTAGCGCCAGCTGGTTGTTGAACCAGCTGGAGTTATGTTTCCGGATGTGGGTTTTACGTTTCGGCGCTATTAAGTCAGCTGACTGTAATAGTGCTGTGTTTATGGCATCTAGTGTTTCTTCAGCCGTTTGATGCGGCTGAATTGTTTTTATTTTTTTCCTTAACGTGGTTTTAAAGAGTTCCGAGTGGAGCTTCTACTGGCATCTAGTCCAGTGTGTTGTCACTGGATTTGATGTTTTTGATAAGGGGGGAATTCGGAAATAATGAATTTAATTGCATGGTTATCTGTCCATGGCAACGGTTCATTATCCAAGATTTTCTTTTCCAGATCTTGTCTGAAAATAAGATCGAGTGTGTGACCTGAAGCATGTGTGGGCCCACATACTAGTTGTTGTAGCCCTAATCCTTCCAGGTGGTTGATCCCCTACAGTTAGAAACACATAACCCCTTCAGCGCCCCCTAATGGTTAACTCCTAAACTGCCTGTAACGTAATGGCCAGTGACAGACTGAGATATTCCTATGTCTAGGGTCACCTTATGTCCACTAGGGCCATAGGGTGACAAAGAATCATAATTCATATATTACAGATGGGACATTATTAATACTTCATATTTCAGGACTGAGATATCACAAGGAGTTCATGATGACATGACCAGGTCAGCCAGCCAGTGAGTCATACCTTTGTATAATAGGCTATTGAAATATCTTAAGGTGTTGGCTATTCACTGTAAAGACATTCCGTTGAAGGTGTTGATTGCACCCACTCTCACAAGACTCTGCCATTGTGTGATAAAGCTGTCTAGATAACTTATTCAACTAGATGTCTGTGTATTATTCAAGGTTAATTGAACCCTATTGATGATACGGTGCCTTCATGTCTAGCTACCAATTAAAGAATTATCCTCAGTGAGTGAATAGGGGGGTGGAGACTACATTGTCCTGTGATAAACTGCATTATGCTTGAGACTGTATAAGAAGCTGAGAAAATACCAATAAATTGTCATATCTTTGAAGCAAGTGCAGAGCTTGAGTCTCGTCTTGTTTATGGGAATGGATATGGATCGTGTATGCAGGATTGTGGAGTGTCGGATAAGCTTGTCGTGGATGGATGGAAGGTCGTAAGCGGTGGTGACCGTTACATTTGGTGGCACAGCAGTGGGATGATTCCATCTTCAGAAGGACGGCTACAAGGACACATGACAATGGAGACGGTGTATGAACGGATGAAGCTCTCTTCCCTCATGGACTTACTGGAGAGCTGGGGCAGACCGGCCAGCAACCGTAAGAAAAGGGACATTATCGCAGAACTGGTCGAAATGGATAGAGCTAAAAGGCCCGCCGTAACGGACAGGACACCCGAGGAAGAAAGTTTTGATCGGGCTGTTAACCTAAGACTGGCACATTATGGTCCTAACCCTCCACCGGAGATCAGGGACCGAGTTATTGCAGCTCTGAATGCCACCTTGCTACAGAGAAGAAGTGCTGCAGCAGCTGAAGTCACAGCAGCACCAACTAAAGAGAGAGGAGGGGTGCAGATACCAGTCTCCATGGAAGAGGAATTCCAAAGAAGGTTACAAGAGATGCGGATACAGCACAGAGGACCAGTATCAGAGGAGGTCCTGTTGGGATGGTCGGATGTGATTCGGTGCCAACTCTGGAAGGAAGCACTAGCTCTGGAACAGCAACACCAAGGAAAGGTCCTGCCCTCCATCTATGCAAGGTACTGGCCGCAGTATGACATACGAATGCTGTTGTTGGGGAAACAACTGAAGCAGGAGTGGACAGCTGAGTTAAGCAGGCTGATCCGGGCAGAGATGCAGCTGGATGAAAGCTACAGAGTCCTTCGGTGGTATGTAGCCCAAGAGTGCCCGTGGTCAGCAGATGACAGCCCCACAGAAGGCCATGACTATGATGGCCTGGGATTATTGTATTGGAGGATGTCCAGTGATCCCGACTTCAGGGATGATCGGGAGTGGCGCTTGGAGGACATAATGGAGCACAGAGAGAAGAAATTGAATATCTCAGGAGGCCACTGGTCACAGGAAGATTTAGAATTTCTGGCCATTCAAGAATGGGAGCTGGAGGTCACCTACAGACAGCTGCTAGACTCGGCTCAGCAGCAGGGTGGGGCTCCCATTGCCTGGGACTATGAGGAAAGGTCAGATAACTGTGAAATCCTGGCTGATGAATCGGCAGTGGAAAAACTGGAGATTGCCATCCCTAAAGCCGAAGCGGATGGTGTGGAGTTCCAGAGAGCCGGGGCGGTTGGCCCCTTTCTCCAGCAACAAGCTGAGGTGGTAAAGCTTTTACCCCCAGGTGAATCACTGGCAACAGAGCAGGGTGCCCCAAGCCTCTGCTCCCAACTAGCAGAAGAGGGGGACCCTGTGGTAGTGGATGGGACTGTGGTCTCCACTCACAGCAACCCAGCGGAAGAGCTGGCAACAGAACAGAGCGTCATAGGCCTCTGCTCCTCACTAACAGAAGAGGGGGACCCTGTGGTAGTGGATGGGACTGTGGTCTCCACTCACAGCAACCCAGCGGAAGAGCTGGCAACAGAGCAGAGTGTCATAGGCCTCTGCTCCTCACTAACAGAAGAGGGGGTTCCTGGGGTAGTGGATGGGACTTCAGTCTCCACTGGCACAACCCCAGAAAACGGTACAGGACTGGGACAGGAGGATGTCGGCTTTGCTTTGCAAGCACCGGGGGGTTTTCACCAAGCACCAGTGGATGGGACTTCAGTCTCCACTGGTATACCCCAGGAAGGGGGGGCAGTTGGCCCAGACCCCCAACAGCATGATGGACTGAGCCCAGCCACCCTGCCTTCTCCCCAGTGGCAGGCGTGTTCCAGTGGCGGCCCGCCCATATGGGCGCACGGGCGCCGCCCCCCCTCCCGCAGTCACAAAAAAAAAAAAAAATTAAAAAAAAAAAAACGGGCCCTTTAAGAACTTTTATTCGGCTAAAATGTCATTTTGACATTTTAGCCGAAGTTCTGGCGGCCGTCTATAGAGGGCGCTGCAGCGCCACCCCCTCTCGCAAGTAACACACGTTCAATGCTATGCATTGGACGTGTGTTACTGTTGCCAACTGCCTGGTCTATTCGTATAACCGGACATGGGACGCCGGTTACCCGAATAGCGACAGCTGGTTGGCTGAGGGGAACTGCCTATCAAAGCCAGTGGCTCTGATAGGCTTTTCCAGTCCCGCCCTCCGGCTCTCGGAAGTCTATGCTCGGAGCGCAGACAATCTGCGGTCCTTGCATTAGACTGACAGCCGTTTCAGCCAATCAGGTTCCCGGATTCTGGTTTTCAGGAACCTGATTGGCTGAAGCTTCTCCAGGGCGGCAGAAGACATCGAGGGAGGACATGGAAGCGTCAGGTAAGTGATTTTTTTACAGGGAAAGGGGCAGCATGGGGCACAGTGGCAGCATGGGGCACAGTGGCAGCATGGGGCACAGTGGCAGCATGGGGCACAGTAGAAGCATGGGGCACAGTGGCATCATGGGGCACAGAGGCAACAATGAGCACAGGCCGGGCACAGTGGTGACAATTGATGGCACAGTGACTGAATATGATGGCATGGCAGAGAGGTGACAATTGATGGCACAGTGACTGCGTTTGATGGCATGGCACAGTGGTGACAATTGATGGCACAGTGGTGGCGTTTGATGGCATGGCACAGTGGTGACAATTGATTGCACAGTGACTGCATTTGATGGCATGGCACAGTGGTGACAATTGATGGGCACAGTAGCTGCTTTTGATGGCATGGCACATTGGTGACAATTGATGGCACAGTGGTGGCGTTTGATGGCATGGCACAATTAGTGACACAAGTGGTGACAATTGATGGCACAGTGACTGCAAATGATGGCATAGCACATTGGTGACAATTGATGGCACAGTGACTGCATATGATGGCATGGCACATTGGTGACAATTGATGGGCACAGTAGCTGCATTTGATGGCATGGCACAGTGGTGACAATTGATGGCACAGTGGCTGCATTTGATGGCATGGCACAGTGGTGACAATTGATGGCACAGTGGCTGCATTTGATGGCATGGCACAGTGGTGACAATTGATGGCACAGTGGCTGCATTTGGTGGCATGGCACAGTGGCTACATTTGGTGGCATGGCACAGTGGCTGCATGTGATGGGCACAGTGAGGCTGCAATATTTTTTTTTTCGTTTGCGCCCCCCCAAAAATTTTGAGCACCAGCCGCCACTGGCGTGTTCTCTGAGAGAGGCAGAGGTTGGCGGGGTGAGTAATGCTTAGTTTGGAGCCATTTATTTGGGGTACAGTATGGAAACCAGCATTGGAGGACTGGAACTACTGACAGACTTCGGAGTCAACCCGTTTGGGGTTACCACCTGTGTCCGTCTCCCACCGAAAGGGGAGAGATGTAACGGAATGGCCAGTGACAGACTGAGATATTCCTATGTCTAGGGTCACTTTATGTCCACTAGGGCCATAGGGTGACAAAGAATCATAATTCATATATTACAGATGGGACATTATTAATACTTCATATTTCAGGACTGAGATATCACAAGGAGTTCATGATGACAAGACCAGGTCAGCCAGACAGTGAGTCATACCTTTTGTATAACAGGCTATTGAAATATCTTAAGGTGTTGGCTATTCACTGTAAAGACATTCCGTTGAAGGTGTGGATTGCACCCACTCTCACAAGACTCTGCCATTGTGTGACAAAGCTGTCTAGAGAACTTATTCAACTAGATGTCTGTGTTACTATTCAAGGTTAATTAAACCCTATTGATGATACGGTGCCGTCATGTCTAGCTACCAATTAAAGAATTATCCTCAGTGAGTGAATAGGGGGGTGGAGATTGCATTGTCCTGTGATGAACTGTATTATGCTTGAGACTGTATAAGAAGCTGAGAAAATACCAATAAATTGTCATATCTTTGAAGCAAGTGCAGAGCTTGAGTCTCGTCTTGTTTATGGGAATGGATATGGATCGTGTATGCAGGATTGTGGAGTGTCAGATAAGCTTGTCGTGGATGGATGGAAGGTCGTAAGCGGTGGTGACCGTTACACTGCCATTGTCATTTTCACAGTAATCAGTGCATTTTTATAGCACTTTTCGCTGTGAAATGGTCCCAAAAATATGTCAAAATTGTCCGATATGTCCGCAATAATGTCACAGTCACGAAAAAAAAACGCTGATCGCCGTAGTAGTAAAAAAAATTATTAATAAAAATGCCATACAACTATCCCCTATTTTGTAAACGCTATAAATTTTGCGCAAACTAATCTTTAAACGCTTATTGCGATTTTTTTTTTTTACGAAAAATAGGTAGAAGAATACGTATCAGCCTAAACTGAGGGAAAAAAAAGGTTTTTATATCTTTTTGGGGATATTTTTTATAGCAAAAAATAAAAAATATTGAATTTTTTTCAAAATTGTCGCTATATTTTTGTTTATAGCGCAAAAAATAAAAACCGCAGAGGTGATCAAATACCACCGAAAGAAAGCTCTATTTGTGAGAAAAAAAGGACGCCAATTTTGTTTGGGTGTCACGTCGTACGACCGCGTAATTGTCAGTTAAAGCGGCACAGTGCCAAATCGCAAAAATGGGCAAGGTCCTTAACCTGCATACCGGTCCAAGTCTTAAGTAGTTAACTGACAATTGCGCGGTCGTGCGATGTGACACCCAAACAAAATTGACATCCTTTTTTCCCCACAAATAGAGATTTCTTTTGGTGGTATTTGATCACCTCTGCGGTTTTTATTTTTTGCTCTATAAGCCCAAAAAATAGAGCGACAATTTTGAAAAAAATTACCTTAAAATTACCCTCCTACCAGACCCAGGGAAACTACAGCAGTGATCCCTCCGGCTGGACGATCGCTTACTCTGGGTTCTCCTGGGACGATTGTGGTCAGTAGTGTAGCATGTCTGTACCCTGGCAGTGTCAGTGATGGCGCTGGGCAGTCTGGCTTTCTCTCTGATGGCCCTGGGCAGCGTGGCTCTCTTTCTGGTGGCTCTGGGTAGTGTGGCTCTCTCTCTGATGGCGCAGGGCAGTGTGGCTGTCTCTCTGATGGCGCTGGGCAGCTTGGCTCTCTCTCTGGTGGCTCTGGGTAGCGTGGCTCTCTCTCTGGTGGCGCTTGGCAGCGTGGCTCTCTCTGGTGATGCTGGGCAGTGTGGCTGTCTCTCTGATGGCGCTGGGCAGCGTGGCTCTCTCTGGTGGCACTGGGCAGCGTGGCTCTCTCTGGTGGCACTGGGCAGCGTGGCTCTCTCTGGTGGCTCTGGGCAGCGTGTCTCTCTCTCTGATGGCGCTGGGCAGCATGTCTCTCTCTCTCTAAAGGCGCTGGACAGCGTGGCTTTCTCTCTGATGGCGCTAAGCAGCATGTCTCTCTCTCTGGTGGCTCTGGGTAGCGTGGCTCTCTCTCTGGTGGCGCTTGGCAGCGTGGCTCTCTCTCTGGTGATGCTGGGCAGTGTGGCTGTCTCTCTGATGGCGCTGGGCAGCGTGGCTCTCTCTGGTGGCACTGGGCAGCGTGGCTCTCTCTGGTGGCACTGGGCAGCGTGGCTCTCTCTGGTGGCTCTGGGCAGCGTGTCTCTCTCTCTGATGGCGCTGGGCAGCATGTCTCTCTCTCTCTAAAGGCGCTGGACAGCGTGGCTCTCTCTCTAAAGGCGCTGGACAGCGTGGCTCTCTTTCTGATGGCGCTGGGCAGCGTGGCTCTCTTTCTGATGGCGCTGGGCAGCGTGGCTCTCTCTGGTGGCGCTGGGCAGCGTGGCTCTCTCTGGTGGCGCTGGGCAGCGTGGCTCTCTCTGGTGGCGCTGGGCAGCGTGGCTCTCTGGTGGCGCTGGGCAGCGTGGCTCTCTCTGGTGGCGCTGGGCAGCGTGGCTCTCTCTGGTGGCGCTGGGCAGCGTGGCTCTCTCTGGTGGCGCTGGGCAGCGTGGCTCTCTCTGGTGGCGCTGGGCAGCGTGGCTCTCTCTGGTGGCGCTGGGCAGCGTGGCTCTCTCTGGTGGCGCTGGGCAGCGTGGCTCTCTCTGGTGGCGCTGGGCAGCGTGGCTCTCTCTGGTGGCGCTGGGCAGCGTGGCTCTCTCTGGTGGCGCTGGGCAGCGTGGCTCTCTCTGGTGGCGCTGGGCAGCGTGGCTCTCTCTGGTGGCGCTGGGCAGCGTGGCTCTCTCTGGTGGCGCTGGGCAGCGTGGCTCTCTCTGATGGCGCTGGACAGCGTGGCTCTCTCTCTGGTGGCGCTGGACAGCGTGGCTCTCTCGTAGCGCTGGGCAGCGTGGCTCTCTCTGATGGCGCTGGGCAGCGTGGCTCTCTCTCTGATGGCACTGGGCAGCGTGGCTCTCTCCCCGGCTTCCGCCCAGCACACGCTTCTTTCTTTGTCTTGTAGCACTCCCTCAGCTGCAGTCTCTCAATCTTTCTCTTGATCAAGCTGTAGCCTCCACCTTGTGGAAAATGGCGCCACCAATCTTTGGGACTACATGTCCCATGATGCTCTCCTTTCCTAGTCTCCTTTTAATTTGCTCACAGTTATGGCCAATGCCCGCCTTTCTCCTGACACAGCACCGCCAAGTTCTCTGCTGGACTGAGCAGGGAAAAGAGCCCAGCCGAAGTTAAACTACACTGATGGGTGGCTGGACAGCACCTTGATGGTGTCACCCCGCTGGCTGCCCGCACCCCCATAGTGACACCACTGTACTGAATGTGCCGATCCGATCCCTGATTCCAGAGGGGGCACCTGATCCTGCAGACACCCATGGCTCATCCTTATATCTGCTGTCTGTGAGCGGCCAGCCTGCCAAGTACCTGCTGTCTGCTACCTGCTAAGTACCCGCTGTCTGTAAACTGCCAGCCTGCTGAGTACCTGCTGTCTGCTACCTGCCAGCCTGCCAAATACCTGCTGTCTGCTACCTGCCAGCCTGCCAAATACCTGCTGTCTGCTACCTGCCAGCCTGCCGAATACCTGCTGTCTGCTACCTGCCAGCCTGCCAAATACCTGCTGTCTGATACCTGCCAGCCTGCCAAATACCTGCTGTCTGCTACCTACCAGCCTGCCAAGTACCTGCTGTCTGCTACCTGCTAAGTACCCGCTGTCTGTAAACTGCCAGCCTGCTGAGTACCTGCTGTCTGCTACCTGCCAGCCTGCCAAATACCTGCTGTCTGCTACCTGCCAGCCTGCCAAATACCTGCTGTCTGCTACCTGCCAGCCTGCCGAATACCTGCTGTCTGCTACCTGCCAGCCTGCCAAATACCTGCTGTCTGCTACCTGCCAGCCTGCCAAGTACCTGCTGTCTGCTACCTGCCAGCCTGCCAAGTACCTGCTGTCTGCTACCTGCCAAATACCTGCTGTCTGCTACCTGCCAGCCTGCCAAGTACCTGCTGTCTGCTACCTGCCAGCCTGCCAAGTACCTGCTGTCTTCTACCTGCCAGCCTGCCAAATACCTGCTGTCTGTGAGCTGCCAGCCTGCCAAATACCTGCTGTCTGTGAGCTGCCAGCCTGCCAAGTACCTGCTGTCTGCTACCTGCCAGCCTGCCAAATACCTGCTGTCTGCTACCTGCCAGCCTGCCAAGTACCTGCTGTCTGCTACCTGCCAGCCTGCCAAGTACCTGCTGTCTGCTACCTGCCAGCCTGCCAAGTACCTGCTGTCTTCTACCTGCCAGCCTGCCAAATACCTGCTGTCTGTGAGCTGCCAGCCTGCCAAATACCTGCTGTCTGTGAGCTGCCAGCCTGCCAAGTACCTGCTGTCTGCTACCTGCCAGCCTGCCAAATACCTGCTGTCTGCTACCTGCCAGCCTGCCAAGTACCTGCTGTCTGTGAGCTGCCAGCCTGCCAAATACTTGCTGCCCTGCATCACGATCCTGCCTGCATCCAAGTACGCACAGACCTCTCATCTGCAGCCTTCACCACCTGAACTTCTAGGCACTTGTGCCACTCCAGGCTTTCATGACTCTTGTTTACTTTATTAGGGGTACCAGGCCTAGGATGACCACATTACCAAACTACCATTCAGGGACACCCCCCTTCCCAAAAATCTGCTTGTGCTGTAAGGAATCACAGCACAGTGATTGGACACAAGAGGCGGGATTTATGATTACTCCAATCACAAGCAGGGGGCGGGGATTGTGCTCCTCCATGCATTCCCGCCCAGGACAAGTACTGTCAGTGAGTAAAGCGGTGATGTGGTGTCCTTTTTTAGGGGCATTAGTTTGGCTTGGGGGGGTGGCTGTGTCAGTTTCATTCTGGGACACTGTATTGTCCTGGAATGAAGGTGCCCGGGACAGACCTGCAAAATACGGGACTGTCCCGGGCAATCCAGGACACGTGGTCACCCTAACCAGGCCGGAGGTGTAAGAGATCGTCTTCCCCTCCACGTAAGGCTCCACCTCCAGGTACGTGACACCGGGCCTTTATCCCGGCATGCAGCCTTAGTGACCAATAAAGAGGAGGCAGAGACCATGCACCCCACCCCCTCCTGGTTACAAATTCACACCAAAAAAGTATACAAGTTACACCCCCCCCCCCCCCCCAGAGGGGACGCTTGCTGATGCTATTGACCAATAATGGTCATTACCACATTTGGTCAATGACATCACCCGGGAGCAGGGCTGCCATCAGGAATTATGGGGCCCCTTACACAGCTTCAGGCATTGGCCACTTGGAGCAGAGAACTGGAGGGGGGTGCTGCCGCCGCCTCAAATTGAGAAGCGAGGGGGCTGCCGCGAATTGAGCAGCGGGGGGTGCTACTGCTGCAAATTTTGGGGTCGCCCTGGGGACCTCTGGGCTCCTTACAAAAAAATATATATAAAAAAAATTACAAAAAAAAAAAGAAGGGGTAGAAATCCGGAGCTCTCTGGGCCCTTTAATAAAAAGATAAAAGAAAAAAAATATATATAAAAAAAAATTATAAATAAAAAAAAAAGGGGGGTTTGCCATCCGGGGACCTCTGGGCCCTTAAATAAAGATATATATAAAAATATATATATATTTTTATATATAAAATAAAAAAAAAGGGGGGTTGCCATCCGGGGGCCCTGGGGACCTCTGGGCCCTTTATTAAAAACAATAAAAAATAAGTATAATTTTTTTTATAAAAAAATAAAATAAAAAAAGGGGGGGTTGCCATCCGGGGACCTCTGGGCCCTTTAATAAAAAAATATATAATTTTTTTTGTTATATAAAAAAATAAAAATAAAAAGGGGTTGCCACCCGGGGCCTTGGGGACCTCTGGGACCCTGGGGACCTCTGGGCCCTTTAATAAAAACAAAAAAAATTAAAAAAATATATCATTTTTTTATAACAAAAAAGGGGGGTAGCCATCCAGGGCTCTCTGGGCCCTTTAATAAAAAGATAAAAGAAAAAATATATATAATTTTTTTTTTTTTTATAAATAGAAAAAAGGGGGGGTTGCCATCCGGGGACCTCTGGGCCCTTTAATAAAAACAAATATATATATATATATATATATATATATATATATATATATATATATATTTATAAACAAATAAGATTAAAAACGGGCCCTTACAGGTGTGCTGCCTGTACCCCCTGATGGCGGCCCTGCACGGGATCCCCGGCCGGCTTGTTGACATTCTGCTGCCACTTATTTGTGATGGGGTCTTAGAGGGGGAGCACCATTTTAAACAGTGGCAGTGCGTCCATAAGAGCGCAGGGCGCGGCCCCCTCTATCACCAATAGATTCCTACATTGCATGAATCTATATACGGCTGCCATTGACACCCCCCGGGGTATTTTTTTTTGCTACATGTGCGAACAAGAAACATTCTGATAGGAGGAGAGGTCAGGGGGACAAGGTCAGAGAGGTCAGAGGGGTCAGAGAGGTCAGAAAGGTCAGAGGCGACGTCTCCCATACTTCTCCAATGATGGGTTCCCTTTCTCCTTCCAGTTCTAGTTGTGTAGAGAGACTCATCGGCTGAATGGCGATGATATTTCAGACGCGGCGCGGATTTAATACATTGCAGGCCCTGGTTAAATATGAACACATGAAGGTTATCGCCGGCGATGTAATCTCACTGAAGTAATATCACTGACTAAGGGGGTCATACATCACTCCGCGAGCTCCTCAGCCCCTCGAAAATCCTGCGCTCCCGAGACATCAAACACATGGTAATGCTCATTCCCCATCTCCCGTGACATCTAATCATGCTGAATATCTCGCTCGTGTGCTGAGAAAATAACTGGAGGAATCTTTCTTTGATAGATATATACCCCGTGTAATCTACAGCGTCTGTTAACCACTTAAGGACCCCTTCACGCCGATATACGTCGGCAGAATGGCACGGCTGGGCACAATCACGTACCTGTACGTAGCCCTTTAAGGCCCAGCCATGGGGTTGCAAGGCGTGGCCAGCGGCACCCTCGCGACCTAGTCCGAAGCTCAGTGACCGCGCCCGTGGGACCCGTGGACCTGATCGCCGCCGGTGTCCCGCGATCGGTCACAGGAGCTGAAGAACGGGGAGGGGTGTATGTAAACAAACCTTCCTTGTTCTTCACAGTGGCGCTGTCAGTGATCGCCTGTTCCCTGATATAGGGAAAGGTGATCAATGACGTCACATGTCCAGCCCCGCCCCCCTACAGTTAGAAACACACATGAGGTCACACTTAACCCCTTCAGCGCCCCCCTAGTGGTTAACTCCTAAACTGCAATTGTAATTTTCACAGTAATCAATGCATTTGCATTTTTATAGCACTGATCGCTGTGAAAATGACAATGGTCCCAAAAATGTGTCACAAGTGTCCAATGTGTCCGCCATAATGTCGCAGTCATGAAAAAAAAAAAAACGCTGATCGCTGCTATTAGTAGTAAAAAAAAAAAAAAAAATCATAAAAATGCAATACAACTATCCCCTATTTTGTAAACGCTATAAATTTTGCGCAAACCAATCGATAAACGCTTATTGATTGCGATTTTATTTACAAAAAATATGTAGAAGAATACGTATCGGCCTAAACTGAGGGAAAAAATTAATTTATATATTTTTTTGGGAGATATTTATTAGAGCAAAAAGTAAAAAATATAGATTTTTTTTCAAAATTGTCTCTCTATTTCTGTTTATAGCGCAAAAAATAAAAACCGCCGAGGTGATCAAATACCACCAAAAGAAAGCTCTATTTGTGGGGAAAAAAGGACGCCAATTTTGTTTGGGAGCCGCGCCGCACGACCGCGCAATTGTCAGTTAAAGCGACGCAGCGCCGAATCGCAAAAAAGGGGCCCGGTCCTTTACCGGCACAATGGTCCGGGGCTGAAGTGGTTAAGCAAAAGTTAAATGTGTTTGCTTTGCTTGTGGCACTCGAGTTTCCAGATTAACAGCCAGTTATTAAAAAACATAAAAAAGAATAAAAAAATCCCATTTAAGACGCACTTAAGATTTTGTCCTGGAAGGAAATGTCACATGTAAAGATCTCAATGTTCTCCTGCAGATGGATACAAAGTGTTTACCGATAAATAATTACAATGTAATACACCTTATTATAGAGCCGCTACATCACAGCACGCTGCGACTTCTACTCAACACTTCTGGATCCGGATCAGCCGGGCCTTCCAAAAATATAAAACGTCCTTTTATTTTATATTAACCCCTTCAGCCCCCGGACCATTTGGCTGGCCGAAGACCCGGGGCCACTTTTTGCCATTCGGCACTGTGTCGCTTTAACTGACAATTGCGGGGTCGTGCGGCGTGGCTCCCAAACAAAGTTGGCGTCCTCCCCCCCCCCCCCACAAATAGGCCCCTTTCACACGATCAGACACCATTCAGGTCCGCCTGTCAGTTTTGACGGCGAACCTGAATGGCCGCTCCATACAGTCTTATGTAGAATCGTATGTCAGTTGCAGGGCCGCCATCAGGGGGGTACAGGCAGTACACCTGTAAGGGGCCCGGAGGTCCCCAGGGGCCCGGGTGGCAACCCCCCTTTCTTTATTTTTATATATTATTTTTTTATTTATTTTTTATTAAAGAGCCCAGAGGTCCCCCCAGGGCTCTGGATGGCAACCCCTCCTATTTTTATTTATTTATGTATTTTTTTAAATAAATATATAAATTGTTTTGTTTTGTTTTTATTAAAGGGCCCGGAGGTCCCCAGGGGCCCGGGTGGCAACCCCCCTTTCTTTATTTTTATATATTATTTTTTTATTTTTTTTATTAAAGAGCCCAGAGGTCCCCCCAGGGCTCTGGATGGCAACCCCTCCTATTTTTATTTATTTATGTATTTTTTTAAATAAATATATAAATTGTTTTGTTTTGTTTTTATTAAAGGGCCCGGAGGTCTCCAGGGTCCCGGATGGCAACCCCTCTTTTTTTATTAAATTTTATACAAATAAATAGTTAAAAAAATCATACATTGTGATTTCTGGAATTTTTTATTTTTTTTGATTATGTCTCTCAGGCCGCGTACACACGATCAAATTTGTCCGCTGAAAACGGTCCGATGGACCGTTTCAGCAGACAAATCCGATCGTGTGTACGGGCTAGCGGACAGGTTTGTCCATCGGACAAATTTCAAAGCATGCTGGCAAACCAGCGGACATATCTTCCCGCACATGCGTCGTATCCTGTGAATGGATCCGACGCATGCGCCCGGAAGTGTTTACTTCCTGGTGCGGTGACGTAGCGGTGACGTGGCGGCGTCAACGTCACCGCCGCGTCACCACGCTGTCTGCCGGCGGGGATTTTGATCCGATGGTGTGTACACGCCATCGGACCGAAATCCGATGAGACATGTCCGCTCTAAACTGTCCGTCGGACAAGTTTGAGCGGACATATCTCATCGTGTGTACGAGGCCTCACAGTGGACATGCACCTACGATGACAATTTCAGACCCCTCCATGATTTCCAAGTGGGAGAACTTGCAAAATAGCAGGGTGTTCAAATACTTATTTTCCGCACTGTATATTTTTATTAAAGGGCCCAGAGGTCCCCAGGGCCCCAGATAGCAACCCCCCTCTTTTTTTTTTATATATAAAAAAATATATATATATTTTTTTGGCACCCCCCCCCTTCTCAATTTGCGGCAGCACCCCCTCCCCCGGTTCTTTGCTTCAGAGGGCCCATGCTGTGTAAGGGGCCCCATAATTCCTAATGGCGGCCCTGGTCAGCGGAGACATGTTTGCTGACATCTGACCCGAGCCGTTCCATCCATCCGTCCATGACGTGCCGTTTTCATCAGATCTCCCCATAGGAGACAGCGGCGCTGCACAAGCCCCTCCCCGCTCAGAGAGTAGAGGGACTTGTCATCCGCCGGCTCAGAGGAGATCAGCGGAGAGATTTCCCGTAGCGACGGAGTCTGTCTGTTTGGAAAAGGCCATAGAGATTTCTTTTAGTGGTATTTGATCGCCTCTGCGGTTTTAATTTTTTGCGCTATAAACAAAAATAGAGCGACCATTTTGAAAAAAAAAGCAGTATTTTGTACTTTTTGCTATAATAAATATCCCAACGCCAAAATAAAAAAAAATGGGAAGAGAGAGCGGCTTCCCCCTCCTGAACCATACCAGCCCACATGCCCTCAACATGGGGAGGAACCCCCTGTGGCGTCAGAGGGGGTGGGGTCGCTCGCGTACATCACGGGTGGTCCCGCCCTCGCCTGTTTAAGAGCTGTCACGGCGGGTGTAGCGCCATACGGCGGGCGCCTCCCATGGAGGCGGAATCGGATCGTGGTGGCATTTTTTCCAATAAAAAAAAAAATTATGAAAACCCCTCCCCTCATTTCTGACCATGCGTTCTCATCTAGAGCTTTAATAAAACATCATTTTTTTTTTTTTATTGTGTACATTGTGGTGAAATATTGGAAAAGAAAACAAATCTCAGATTATTTGAAAGGAGAACTTTGATTCTGAAATGTATCTCTTCTTTATGTTCGGTAAACAAACATTCCTCCTCCTAGGATGTCTTTGTAGTCAGAAGTCTTTATAGGTTACAATGTGCGCTCAATATCTGAGGCTGTGCCAAAAACATAAAAGCTTTATTGAATGGAATTACAGAGATTTATTCTTTCTATTGTTTTCTTTTTTTCTCTCCTAATTAAAACCAGTAAAATAGGAATATAGATATTCTAATCAGTTTTCAGATTTAAGAGATTTAAGAGATACATAACCCTGATGATTCCAACCACATCTTCTGTCTTAGCCTCTATCTCTCTCTCTCCCTCCCTTTCTATCACTCTCTCTCTCTCTGTCTGTCTCTCTGTCCTTCTCTCTGTCACTCTCTCTCACACCCCTCTCTCACTTTTTCTCTGTCTCCCTTTCTGTCTCCATTCTCTCTCTCCCTTCTTTTTTCCTCCTTCTCTCTTTCTCTCTCCCCTCTCTTGTCTCCTTCTCTCTCTCCCCCTCTTTCTCCCACCCTCTCTGGCTGTCTCCCTTCTCTCTCTCTCTCTCGCTTACTCCCCCGTCTCTCTGTCTGTCTCCCTTTATCACTCTCTGTCTTCCTTTATGTCCCTCTCTCTCTCTCTCACCCCCTCTCTAACACATCCTTTCTCTCCCTCCCTCTCACCCCCCTCTCTCTCTCTGTCTGTCTCCCTGTCTTCCTTTCTGTCACTCTCTCTCACCCCCCTCTCTCACTTTCTCTCTGTCTCCCTTTCTGTCACTCTCTCTGTTTCCCTTCTCTATCTCCCCTCTCTTTCCTCCTTCTCTCTTTCCTCCTTCTCTCTCTTCCCCTCTCTTTCTCCCACCCTCTCTGGCTGTCTCCTCTCTCTCTCTCTCACTCCTCCTCTCTCTCTGTCTGTCTCCTTTTATCGCTCTCTGTCTTCCTTTCTGTCACTCTCTCTCCCTTTCTCTCTTTCACTCCCCCTCTCTCTGTCTGTCTCCCTTTAACTCTATCTCTGTTTTCCTTTCTCTCTCTCTCTCCCATCTCCCACCTACCTCTTTCCCTCACCCCCTCTCTCCTTTCTCTCACCACTCTCTCTCCCCCTTTCTCTCCCTCTCTCTCTCTTTCTCTCTCCCTCCCTTTCTTTCTGTCTCCCTTCTCTCTCTCCCCCTCTCTGTCTCCCACCCTCTCTGGTTGTCTCCCTTCTCTCTCTCTCTCACTTCCTCTCTCTCTCTCTGTCTGTCTCCCTTTATCGCTCCCTGTCTTTCTTTCTGTCACTCTCTCTCACCCCCCTCTCACACTTTCTCTCTGTCTCCCTTTTCTGTCACTCTCTGTTTCCCCTATCTCTCTCCCCCTCTCTTTCCTCCTTCTCTCTCTCCCCCTCTCTTTCTCCCACCCTCTTTGGCTGTCTCCCTTCTCCCTCTCTCTCTCACTCCTCCTCTCTCTCTCTGTCTGTCTCCCTGTCTTCCTTTCTGTCACTCTCTATCACCCCCTCTCTCTCACACACCCCCTCTCTCACTTTCTCTCTGCCTCCCTTTCTGTCACTCTCTCTGTCTCCCTTCTCTCTCTCCCCCTCTCTTTCCTCCTTCTCTCTTTCTCTATTCCCTCTCTTTCCTCCTTCTCTCTCTCCCCTCTCCTTCTCCCACCCTCTCTGGCTGTCTCTCTTCTCCCTCTCTCTCCCCCTCTCTTTCTCCCACCCTCTCTGGATGTCTCCCTTCTCCCTCTCTCTCTCTCACTCCCCCTCTCTCTCTGTCTGTCTCCCTGTCTTCCTTTCTGTCACTCTCTCTCTCCCCCTCTCTTTCTCCCACCCTCTCTAGCTGTCTACCGTCTATCTCTTACTCCCCCTCTCTCTCTGTCTGTCTCCCTTTATCGCTCTCTGTCTTCCTTTCTCTGACTCTCTCTTTCTCTCACCCCCCCTCTCACCCCCTCTCTAACACACCCTCTATCTTCCTTTCTCTCTTTCGCTCCCCCTCTCTCTGTCTGTCTCCCTTTAACTCTATCTCTGTCTTCCTTTTTCTCTCTCTCTCTCTTCCTCCCATCTCTCACCCCCTCTCTCATTCTTTCTACCCCTATCTCTCACCTCCCTCTTTCCCTCACCCCCCTCTCTCTTTTCTCTCACCACCAACTCTCCCCCTCTCTCTCTCTCTCTCTCTCTCTGTCTGTCTCTCTTTTGAGGTGGAGGAACTTGACTGGCCTGCACAGAGTCCTGACCTCAACCCCCGATAAAACACCTTTGGAATGAATCAGAGCGGAGACTGCGAACCAGGCCTTTTCGTCCAACATCAATGCCTGACCTCACAAATGCTCTTCTGGAAGAATGGTCAAACATTCCCATAGAGACACTCCTAAACCTTGAGGACAGCCTTCCCATAGACACACCCCTAAACCTTGTGGACAGACCTTCCCATAGACACACTCTTAAACCTTGTGGACAGCCTTCCCATAGACACACCCCTAAACCTTGTGGACAGACCTTCCCATAGACACACCCCTAAACCTTGTGGACAGACCTTCCCATAGACAAACTCCTAAACCTTGGGGACAGCCTCCCATAGACACACTCCTAAACCTTGTAGACAGACCTTCCCATAGACACACTCCTAAACCTTGTGGACAGACCTTCCCATAGACAAACTCCTAAACCTTGTGGACAGACCTTCCCATAGACACACTCCTAAACCTTGTGGACAGACCTTCCCATAGACACACTCCTAAACCTTGTGGACAGCCTTCCCAGAAGAGTTGAAGCTGTTGTAGCTGCAAAGGGCGGGGCCAACTCAATATTGAACCCTACGGACTAAGACTGGAATGCCATTAAAGTTCATGTGCGTGTAAAGGCAGGCGTCCCAATATATTTGGTAATATAGTGTATATATTGGTAATGGCCGAAGAGGGGTTGGGGGGGGGGGGGGGGGCTGGGAACTTCAAGCACATGGTAGGAACCCTACGGACTAAGACTGGGATGCCATTAAAGTTCATGTGCGGGTATAGGCCGGTGTCCCAATACTTTTGGTAATATAGTGTATAGGCAGGCGTCCCAATACTTTTGGTAATATAGTATATACTATAACTGCTTGATCCTTTCTTGCCTTTGTGCCAAAGAAATGATACATTTGTACGTTATTAAAAACAATTAATTGCCTAACTTCACCGTTATTTTTTTTATCCTCCAATGAACCTTCTCCCCTGTATATCGGCCCGCCGTCCGGGTTGGTCCATTTCCTACACCCCCCGCTGTTCGGGGGGACACACACCTTCCCAATATATATCGGCCAGGACTTGGGCAGAATTATTGGCTCCTCTTAAATTTCCACAGAGAATATTTCCTTGCTGCAGTTTAGCAGCGCCGGCACTTCGTGGTGCTTATCAGAAATTAAGACCGCTTATTATTGTCCTAACACGGAAAACGTGTTTTTTTTATTGCCGCAGTCTATTAATATATATACTTTTTTTTATGCTACGCTGGGCCACAAACTCTTTGCTTAGCAAACTATTTTTATTTATTCCTTATTTAATTTATTTTTTCCTGTAGGAGCCGGGAGCGAAAAAAGCACCGCCGGGGGACCTCGCCATCCGCCGCCAACGTTTATATAATCTTTGAACTGTTGTGTTCACTCTTATTAAACTTTGATTCAGTCAATTATCCGGCGGCTTAATAAGGAAAGTAATCGGTTGCGGCACGGAAAACTAATTCGGCAGACAACAATTTAAATACCGCGAGTCGTTTTTGGTTCATTTGCAAACGTGATCATTTTTTTTTTTTTTTTTTTACATTGCGACGCTTTATATCCTCTGCGAGGTCATTTCTGGGTCAGGAGAAAGAAAAAATTAAATAAAAAGAAACAAATTTATTTTTAAAGGCCAGATGAGGTAATAATAAATAAATAAATAATAAATAAATAAATCATAAAAGAAAAATAATAAATAAATACTAAAAGTAAGAGAAACCCATTTTTTTTTTAAAGGCCAGATGAGGTAATAATAAATAAATAAAATAATAAATAATAAAATACTGCGAGTCATTTTAGTTAATTTGCAAACGTGATCATTTTTTATTTTATTTTTACGCGGCGACGCTTTATATCCTTTATGTCATTTCTGGGTTAGGAGAAGGAAAAATAAAATAAAAATAAACAAATTTATTTTTAAAGGCCAGATGAGGTAATAATAAATACATAAAATAATAAATAATAAAATACTGCGAGTCATTTTGGTTCATTTGTAAATGTGATAATTTTCTGGGAAATTCTGCGTTTATGCCTGCTTAAAAAGGTGATTTTTTTAAATATGAAGAATTCAGTACACACAGGACACACAGGACTCACAGGACACACAGGACTCACAGGACACACATGACTCACAGGACACACAGGACTCACAGGACACAGGACACACAGGACTCACAGGACACACATGGGGCTCACAGGACTCACAGGACTCACAGGGCACACAGGACTCACTCACAGGACTCACAGGACTCACAGGACTCACAGAACACACAGGACTCACAGGACACACAGGACTCACAGGACACACAGGACTCACAGGACTCACAAGACTCGCAGGACACACAGAACTCACAGGACAAACAGGACTCACGGAACACACAAGACTCACGGGACACACAAGACTCACAGGACACACAGAACACACAGGACTCACAGGACACACGGGGCTCACAGGACTGACAGGACACACGGGGCTCACAGGACACACAGGACTCACAGGACACACAGGACACACAGGACACACAGGACACACAGGACATACAGGACTCACAGGACTCACAGGACATACAGGACTCACAGGACTCACAGGACACACAGGACACAGGACTCACAGGACACACAGGACACAGGACACACGGGGCTCACAGGACTCACAGAACACACAGGACTCACAGGACTCACAGGACACACAGGACTCACAGAACACACGGGACTCACAGAACACACGGGACTCACAGAACACACGGGACTCACAGGACTCACAGAACACATAGGACTCACAGGACTCACAGGACTCACAGAACACACAGGACTCACATAACACACAGGACACACAGGACTCACAGGACACACAGGACTCACAGGACTCGCAGGACACACAGGATACAGAGGACACAGGACTCACAGGACTCGCAGGACACACAGGATACAGAGGACACAGGACTCACAGGACACACAGGACACACAGGACACACTGGGCTCACAGGACTCACAGGACACACGGGGCTCACAGGACTCACAGGACACACAGGACTCACAGGACTCACAGGACACACAGGACACACAGGACACACAGGACTCACAGGACACACAGGACTCACAGGACTCACAGGACTCACAGGACTCACAGGACACACAGGACACACATGACTCACAGGACACACAGGATACAGAGAACACAAGACTCACAGGACACACAGGACACACAGGACACAGGACACACGGGGCTCACAGGACTCACAGAACACACAGGACTCACAGGACTCACAGGACACACAGGACTCACAGAACACACGGGACTCACAGGACTCACAGAACACATAGGACTCACAGGACTCACAGGACTCACAAAACACACAGGACTCACATAACACACAGGACACACAGGACTCACAGGACACACAGGACTCACAGGACTCGCAGGACACACAGGATACAGAGGACACAGGACTCACAGGACACACAGGACTCACAGGACTCACAGGACACACAGGACACACAGGACTCACAAGACACACAGGACTCACAGGACTCACAAGACACACAGGACTCACAGGACACACAGGACTCACAAGACACACAGGACACACAGGACACACTGGACTCACAGGACACACGGGACTCACAGGACACACGGGACTCACAGGACTCACAAGACACACAGGACTCACAATACACACAGGACTCACAGGACTCACAAGACACACAGGACTCACAGGACTCACAGGACACACAGGACACACAGGACACACAGGACTCACAGGACACACAGGACTCACAAGACTCACAGGACACACAGGACTCACAGGACACACAGGACACACAGGACACAGAGGACACACAGGACACACAGGACTCACATGACTCACAGGACACACGGGGCTCACAGGACTCACAGGACACACGGGGCTCACAGGACTCACAGGACACAGAGGACTCACAAGACACACAGGACACAGAGGACACACAGGACACACATGACTCACAGGACACACAGGACACACAGGATTCACAGGACACACAGGACACACAGGACTCACAGAACACGTCCTCATTGGAAAGTCATCATCTCTCCATCACACAACAAGACAACATTCGCCCTGATGTGACGGAACAATCGGTGGATGTGAACAGCAACGATCGGATAAGAAGTCTCTGCCGGAACACCCCACTTTCTTCTGCAATCCAATCATCTTCTCTTCCACGTCTTCCAAACGTCGTACAGGAAGTGCCGATCATCACACGTTTTCTTATCGTTCCCTTCAGCAAATCGGTGGCGCCGCGGTCTCCGAGCCGAAGGCTTCTTGGCCTCCGAGGAATACGATCGGCACGTTCTCCTCGGCGTTATAAATATCGGCAGAAGCTTTTTGTGTGTCTGTGAAGCCGGATGATCTCTTTTATTTTTACATTTGTAGAAACCAAACAGCCGGCGGCCCCCCGAGGAGGTGACTGTATTCCTCTCGGGGGCGACGCAAAAGCCTTCGCCGCGGACAAAGTCTCCGGTCTGCTGAAGGAAATGAAGGGACTTCTGAACAAAACGCGTTGAGCGGCACTCTTTGTTTGACATGCTGAAGAAATGTCAATGAAGACGAATGTGATTGCAGAAGACAGAGGTGTTCTGGTCATAAAACCTAATCGTAGGATAAGCTTTCCATTTCTGTATCCCATATATATATATAGATGTGACCAGGGCCGGCCTTTAGGGTGTGCGGGCTGCGCGGCCGCACAGGGCGCCATGGGCAACAGGCCATCCAGAGGCGTACTAAGGGGGGGTGGGCCTCCCCGGGTACCACACACTGGAGGGGGTGTCAGACCGGCACCCCCCCTCCGCGATTGTATTACACCCGCAGTGGCAGGGCCGCGGGTTTAGGCAGCGGCACACTGACACAGGCAGGGAGAGGCGAGCTAGCTACAGCGGAGAGGGGGAGGGGGTGCAGGGGGGGTGCAGGGTGACACCGCTGCATCTACCATCCCCTCCTCTTGCAGCCTCGGGCTGCCTGTCTGTGCGATCCCGGATGTCACACAGGCACAGTCAAGTGAAGCTGCCCCCCCCTCCTCTCTGTTGATGTGTAAACAGGGGGAGGGGACCTGCTGTGCATGTGCCGCTGCGCTGATCTGAGGTACTAAAGGGAGGCTACACTGAAGGGGGGGCTGCACTGAATGAGGGAGGGCTAAACTGAAGGGGGGCTGCACTGAATGGGGGGCTACACTGAACGAGGGGGGCTGCACTGAATGAGGGGGGAGGCGACACTGAACAGGGGGCTGCACTGAACGAGGGGGGCTGCACTGAATGAGGGGGGAGGCGACACTGAACAGGGGGCTGCACTGAACGAGGGGGGCTGCACTGAATGAGGGGGGAGGCGACACTGAACAGGGGGCTGCACTGAACGAGGGGGGCTGCACTGAATGAGGGGGGAGGCGACACTGAACAGGGGGCTGCACTGAACGAGGGGGGGCTACAATGGATGTGACATTTTCCATTTCTTTCGATACAACAAGGAAATGTCCCATCTTAGACAGTTGTCACCAGCAGAGGTAAGTGTAGACTGTACAGTAGGTGACCGCGATATTGACCACCTACAAGCCCCGTCATGGGAGCCAGTGCCGAGCCGGGAAGGGAAAAATGTGTTGAAGCCGACATACGTCCGACTTTCAATGAACGGGGATCTGACTTGGGTTGCCGCCAATTCCACGCACTGCGTTTGGTATGAATCTTGAGGGGGAGATCTCCATGCCAAATTTTAAATAAAAAAACGGCATGGGTTACCCTCCAGGAGCATACCAGGCCCTTAAAGCTGGTATGGAATTTAAGGAGAACCACCTAGGCCAAAAAAAAACGGCGTGAGGGTTCCCCTAAAAACCATACCAGACCCTTATCAGAGCAAGCATTCCGGCCGGTTAGGAAAGGGGGTGGGGACAAGCGAGCGCTCCCCCTTCCTGAGCCGTACCAGGCTGCATGCCCTCAACATGGGGAGGGGTGGGTGGTTTGGGGCAGGGGGGCGCCCTGTGACCCCCTCCACCCCAAAGCACCTTGTCCCCATGTTGATTAGGACAAGGGCCTCTTCCCAACAACCCTGGCCGTTGGTTGTCAAGGCCTGCGATCGGGTGGCTTATCAGAATCCAGGAGCCCCCTTTAATAAGGGGGCCCCCAGATCCCGGCCCCCCACCCTATGTGAATGATAATGGGGTACATCGTACCCCTACCCATTCACCTGGAGGGAAAAAAAAGTGTAAAAAAAAACACACTTCACAGGTATTTAAAGTCATTAATTAGTCAGCTTCGGGGGTCTTCTTCTCTTATGACGTCACAGTCCCAGCATGCTCTGGGGGACATGTATAAATATTTAAAAATAATAATATAAAGCAAAATTAAAACCATTGTTTTTTTTTTTTAGAAGTTTTTAATAATGCTTAAAGTGCAACAATAAAAATGAAAAATTCCTGTAAATATAGTGCCTGGGGGGGTCCCCTTAGTCTGTCTGTAAAGTGGCGCATGTGTACCACGTATAGAACCTGCTGCAGCAAAACTGACATTTTCTAAATCACATTTAAAACGACTCAAGTTTATAATTGCCGGAACCCGGCTGCTGACAAATTTAAAAAAAAAATGCCGCGGGGTCCCCCCCAGTCCTGCCCCAAAGCACCCCCCCATGTTAAGGGCATGTGGCCTGGTGTGGTTCAGGAGGGGAGGGGGGTGTTCGCTTGCCCGTCCCCCCTTTCCTGATCTGCCAGGCTTTGGTGTGGGGTTCCACTCCAAATCCAAACCAGACCCGAAGGGCCTGGTATGTACTGGGGGGGCCCACCAGGGCCGACTTAATAGCATCATGGGCCCCTGGGCAAAGTAATGCTCTGGGGCCCCTACAATGATGACAGTGCAGGTAAACAGACATTAAGTAGGTAGGAGGCAGACTGCCCCCCCCCCTGTGTATCTATCACTCTCAATGCCATCATGGGGGCCCCCAATTTCAGGGCATGGTGGGCTCAAGGACCAGCTGCTTTGGGGAAAGTGCAGGGCCCCCCCCCCCATGCAGCTGGGGCCCCTTTTTTATTGTTCAGCTGTCAGCGGGGAAACCCATTGACAGCTGATGACTCATCGGTTGTTAAGGACGTCACGGCCAGCTTCTCGGCCCCCGCTCCTTAACAACCAGCTTACACCGCACCCTGATTGGGCAAAGCTTTGCCCAATCAGGACGCAGAATGCACTGCACAGCACTCAGGGTATTCGCCCAAACTCAGGCTCGGGGGGCCAAACTCTTCTTCATTATCACCCTCCATATATAATCCTAAAAAGATTCATTACACCAATGATCTTTCTCCTTCGTTGTCCTTTAATTCAATCCTGTACATTAGCGAGATGCCGCCATTGTCGCGATGGATTTGTTGCGCTAACGATTCACTTTAAATGAGGAAAATTTGCCGCTTCCGGGCCGCCACACGCCGATATACGTCGGCACTTTGAAGAGGGATATTTCTGTTATGGCTGCAGCTAGCTATCATAACCCCGGTGTTCTCCCCTTCAGCCGGCGGTCCGGTTTCAGATAATGGTGGTCTCTGCGGCGGATTCGCCGCAAGATCACCGTTATCATCGGCCCCCCTCCCGCCACTCTCCCGTGCCCTCCACCCAGGGCCGTTTGAAGGGAATTTGGGGGCCCCAAGCAAAATGGGCACTCCCCCCCCCCCACATGCAAAGCTTACGTTAGCGCTAAACTCATTTTTTACACCCATGTTCTTACTCCCCCCCCCCCCAATCCCTATGTTTTTCTATTCTCACCTCCCCTTCTTCCCTGTAGGCTGCCACTGTATAGGCTGACCACATTTCCAAACTACCATTCAGGGACACCCACCTTCCCAAAAATCAGCACAGTGGTTATACGCAAGAGGTGGGATTTATGATTTCTCCAATCACAAGCAGGGGGCGGGGACTGTGCTCCTCCAGGGATTCCCGGGCAGGACAAGTCCTGCTAGTGAGTAAAGCGGTGATGTGGCGGCCTTATTTGGGGGCATCAGATTGGCCCGGGGGGGGTGGCTGTGTCAGTTTCCTTCCCGGGACACTGTATTGTCCTGGAATGCAGGTGCCCAGGAAAGACCTGCAAAATGCGGGACTGTCCCAGGCAATCCGGGACACGTGGTCACCCTACCACTGTAGCGTGGCCTAGCTCCACTTCCTCCTGTCAGTCCGGTGTTCTATCATTAGGGGTCCCCAGTCCCCTATCAGATAGTACCCAGTCCGGGTACCACGCGGTACAGGAGATTCAGTTTCCTGTTTTCCGGCCGGACTGAAAGGAAGTGAGCACTCAGTGTGCACTTCCTGTCAGTCTGGCCGGGAACAGGAAACTGAATCTCCTGTACCACGCGCGGTACCCGGCCGCACTGACAGGACTCCAGCAGGAAGGAATAGGAGCTCGGCCACGCTACAGCCTGGAAAGGGGAGGTTGGGGGCCCCAGGCCAGCTCGGGGCCCCAAGCAATTGTTTGTTTTGCCTGTCCTGTAGCGACGGGCCTGCCTCCACCGCTTACCGGATCTGTCTGTAGAGGCGGAGGCAATCGCGTGCTTCTCCTTCCTGGGTATGGAGATGAGTGAGGGGGAAGATGGCCGCCAAACGTCTCCATACCATAGCGACTTCAAAACATCACTTCCCCCCACAGCTCTGAAAGGGCCGATTTTTTTTTTTTTTTTTTTGCATTTTAGTGTAAATATGAGATGTGACGTCTTTCTGACCCCTCCCCCGGATCTCATATATAAGAGGACCTGTCATGCTTTTTTCTATTACAAGGGATGTTTACATTTCATATAATAGGAATAAATGTGACACCATTTAAAAAAAAAATAAAAAAAAACAGTGTTAAAAAAGTAGAATAAATAAGAAAACATTTTTTTTTTTTTAAAGCGCCCCGTCCCGCCGAAGCGAACACATACGTAAGTCCCGCCCGCATATGTAAACGGTGTTCAAACCACACATGTGAGGTATCGGCGTGATCGTTAGAGCGAGAGCGATAATTCTAGCCCCAGACCTCCTCCGTAACTCAAAACATGCAGAATTTTTTAAACGTCGCCTGTGTAGATTTTTAAGGGTCAAAGTTTGTCGCCATTCCACGAGCGGGCGCAACTTTGAAGCGTGACATGTTGGGTAGCAATTCACTCGGCGTAACATCATCTTTCACAATATAAAAAAAAAAAAATTGGCCCAACTTAACTGTTTTTTTTTTTTTTTTAGGTGTATTTTTTCCAAAAAAAAAAGAGCGCGTGTAAGATCGCTGCGCAAATACGGTGTGACGTAAAGTATTGCAACGACCGCCATTTTATTCTCCAGGGTGTTCGAGGAAAAAATGTATAATGTTTTGGGGGTTCTAAGTAATTTTCTAGCAAAAAAAAAAAGATATGTTTTTAACTTGTAAACAACAAAGAAAGAGGCTCGGTCCTTAAATGGTTAACCACTTAAGCCCCGGACCATTTTGTAGCTAAAGGACCCGACCCCTTTTTGCGATTCGGCGCTGCGTCGCTTTAACTGACAATTGCGCGGCCGTGCGACGCGGCTCCCAAACAAAATCGGCGTCCTTTTCCCCCCACAAATAGAGATTTCTTTTGGTGGTATTTGATCACCTCTGCGTTTTTTTGTTTTTTTTTGCGCTATAAACAAAAAATTTGGAAAGAAAATCAATATTTTTTACTTGTTGCTATAATAAATATCCCCCAAATATATATATATTTTTGGTTTGCGCAAAAAGTTATAGCGTTTACAAAATAGGGGATAATTTTATGGCATTTTTATTAATATTTTTTTTTTTACTAGTAATGGCGGCGGTCATCGATTTTTATCGTGACTGCAACATTTCGGCGGACACATCGGACAATTTTGAAATCATTCACATTTATACAGCGATCAGTGCTATAAAAATGCACTGCTTACTGTGTAAATGACACTGGCAGGGAAGGGGGTTAACCTGTAGGGGGCGCTGAAGGGGTTAAGTGTTTCCTAGGGAGTGATTACTACTCTGTGGGGGTGTGGCTTGGCATGTGATGTCACTGATCGTTGTTCTCTATGATGGGGAACAGACGGTCAGTGGCAGTCACACTAGGAAGCAGGGCCGCCATCAGGGGGGTACAGGCATTACACCTGTAAGGGGCCCGGGGGTCCCCAGGGGCCCAGATGGGAACCCCCTAAAAAACCCGGAGGTCCCCAGGGCCCCAGATGGCAACCCCCTCTTTTTTTATTTATTTTTTATACAAATATATTTTTTTTTATATATTTTTCTTTTCTTTTTTATTAAAGGGCCAATTTTTTTTCTTTTATTATTTTTTAGGAGTCCGGGGGTCCCCAGGGGCCCGGAGGCCCCCAGGGCCCCAGATGGAAACCCCCTCTTTTTTTATTAATTTTTTATAAAAAAAATACATTTTTTTATATATTTTTCTTTTATTTTTTATTAAAGGGACAATTTTTTTTCTTTTTTTTGGAGGTCCACAAGGGCCCGGAGGCCCCCAGGGCCCCAGGTGGCAACCCCCTCCTTTTTAAATTTATTTTTGATAAAAAAAAAAATTTTTTTTAATATATTTTATTTTTATTTTTTAAAGGGCCAGAGGTCCCAGGGCCCCAGATATTAACCACCCTTTTAAAACAAAAAAATATATACATACACATTTTTTTCTCTCTTTTTTTCTTTTTATTAAAGGGCCCAGAGGTCCCCAGGGCCGCGGATGGCTACCCCGTTTTTTTAATATATATTTTTCTTTATTTCTTCTTTTTTTGCAAAGGCCCCCGCCCCCCCCGCTTCTCAATTTCAGGCGGCAGAACCCCCCCCCCCGGTTCTCCAGGGGGCCCATGCTTGAAGCTGTGTAAGGGGCCCCATCATTCCTGATGGCGGCCCTGCTAGGAAGAACGGGGAAGGATTGTTTACACTGACATCTCCCCGTTCTTTAGCTCTGTGACCCGATCGAGGACCCCTTCACACCGATATACGTCGGCAGAATGGAACGGCTGGGAACAATCACGTACCTGTACGTGTCTCTTTAAGCCCAGCCGCGGGGTCGCGAGCGTGCCGCCGCCGCCGGTGCGCACGCGACCTGGTCTGAAGCTCCGTGACTGCGCCCGCGGGACCCGTGGACCCGATCGCCGCCGGTGTCCCGCGATCGGTCACAGGAGCTGAAGAACGGGGAGAGGTGAGTGTAAACACAGCGTCCCCGTTCTTCTCTGTGGCAATGCCAGTGATCGTCTGTTCCCTGATATAGGGAAAGATTATCAATGACGTCACACGTCCAGACCCGCCCCCCTACAGTTAGAAACACACACAAGGTCACACTTAACCCCTACAGCACCCCCTAGTGGTTAACTCTTAAACTGCAATTGGCATTTTCACAGTAATCAGTGCATTTGTATAGCATTTTTCGCTGTGAAAATGACAATGGTCCCAAAAATGTGTCAAAAGTGTCCGATGTGTCCGCCATAATGTCGCAGTCACGAAAAAAAAAATCGCTGATCGCATTAGTAGTAAAAAAAATATTATTAAAAATGCAATAAAACTATCAGCCTATTTTGTAGACGCTATAACTTTTGCGCAAACCAATCGATAAACGCTTATTGCAATTTTTTTTACCATAAATAGGCAGAAGAATACGTATCGGCCTAAACTGAGGGGAAAAAAAAGTTTTTTTATATGTTTTTTGGGGATATTTATTATAGCAAAAAGTAAAAAATATTGCACTATTTTCAAAATTGTCGCTCTATTTTTGTTTATAGCGCAAAAAATAAAAACCGCAGAGGTGATCAAATACCACCAAAAGAAAGCTCTATTTGTGGGGGGGGAGAAAAGGACGCCGATTTTGTTTGGGAGCCGCGTCGCACGACCGCGCAATTGTCAGTTAAAGCGACGCAGTGCCGGATCGCAAAAAGGGGCCGGGTCCTTAACCTGCATATTGGTCCGGGTCTGAAGTGGTTAAGCGGTTAATTTATGGAAATGACCACAAGGAGTATTTTCCGGGCTGTGATTGGTGGGATAGCCGGCGGCGTATAACCAAAAAAATAACATAATAATAATTCATTACGGGGGAGGGGGCGACGTCCATCCATCCTGAAATGGGAGTTCAGAGGATGAAACTTTTGTTTTGCGCTTTTGATTTGCATTTTGAAAACATTTTCAGGCTCGTCGTGAAATAGAAACGCGGAACGGGCGCCACCTTCAAAGTCCGGGTATTTATGGCAACCAATCAAAAGACATCTTGTGCTGGCCGGACATCAGTGGATTTCGGATTGATCTCGGTGGCTTTGCCGCACTTTGCTCCCAGCGTTGTTTGGCCCTCAGTCCGCGACTCTCCCTATAAACGTCCGTCTCCTGCCTTCTGTTTGCGAAATGTTTTAAAAACCGAAACATTTTATTTAATTTTTTATTTTTTTTTGTATTTAGATGGAATACAGAAGGGTAGTGTTGAGCAGAATATGCCATATTCGATTTCGCGATATATCTCGAATATATAGTCGAATATTCGAGATATATTCGCTAAATACGAATATTCGTGATATTTTTTGGAAATGAAATGATTGCGAATTTTCGCTATCGCGAATGCGAATGCGAATATTCGAGAAATGCGGAATGGAGCACTCTGATTGGCTCAGAATATTCTTGATATTTTATCGTAATTTCGCAAAAATGCGAATGAGAAATTTATTGCGGAATTTCGACAGTAACACTCTGAAATCGAATATATGTGTTATTTTAGCTAAAAACAATATTGCGAATTTCTCGAAAATAATCGCGCGATATCGCTATTGCCGAATAATCGCATTGCGATTTTTCGGCAATATAAATTGATCGCTGCAGCTACTCAGCCCAGGGTCTCTAATCATACCAGCAATGCTTTTAGACGTCGATGGGGATCTCTAGGATGTGATCTGTTCTAAAAAAAAAAATTAAAAAAATACGAATATTCGAAATAGCGAATATTCACTGCGAAATTCGCAATATATCGCGAATACTCGAATATGCCATATTCGAGCCGAATATTCGCAATACGAATATTCGTGAGCAACACTACAGAAGAGTTAGATTTGCTTGTATTGCTGTACAGACACTCACCGGCCACATACACCTGTTTAGTTGCTCGGTAACACAAATTGATACTCGGCCAATCACACAGCAGCAACTCGAGGCATTTAGGCATCTAGACGTGGTGAAGACGACTTGCTGAAGTTCAAATTGATCATCAGAATGGGGGGAAAAAAGGGGGATTGAAGTGAATTTGAACAGGGATTGGTTGCTATGGGCCAGATTCTCAGCGGCGTTACGATGGAGTATCTCAGATACCCCGTCGTATCGCCGTTTTTTTGCCTCGTATCTATGCGCGTGATGCTTAGCATCACTTTGGCATAGATACGCTTCTACATCCGACAAGTGTAATACCATTACACTTGCGGATCGTAGTTGTAATGACAACTCCGGCCACTAGGTGGCCTTACGTTGTTTTCTCATTTGCATATGCAAATGAGGTAGTACGCCGATTCCCGAACGCTTTTACGCCGCCCCGTCGTCGCGTACGTCGTTTTCGTCCGCGTAAGGTTACCCCAGCTTCGATGTGGAGTAACCTTACGAAGTACCATCGGATGCCGTCGGGTGCCATGTTAAGTATGGCCTCGGGACCGTGTCGTGTTGTGCGTCGTTTACGTCGTTTGTGTACGTCGATTCTCAATGGGGCTGGCGTACGCTTCGATTACGTCGTTTACATTGAGAAAATGTGACGTCCTTTGGAGCATGCGCACTGGGCTTTTCCCCCGGCCGGCGCATGCGCAGTTCGTTCGACGCAGGGGGCGCGCTTCATTTAAATACAAGCCACCCCATTTGAATTGCGCGGGTTTACGCTTGGCGATTTACGCGACGCAGGCCAAAACTACGGAGCAAGTGCTTTGAGAATAAAGCACTTGCTCTAGTACGATGCGGCTGCGTAGTGTAAATGGCTTACGCTACGCCGCCGCAAATATATGAGAATCTGGCCCATTGATTCTAAGGTCCCCAACCTAAAGAACCAAAGAAGGGGGTGGGGCCAGGGTTGGACTATTCTGGTACTGTTAATAAAGATATAGCAGGTACAGACAAAGATGTAAAATTCATAAAGAACCTTTTATTAGGTACAAAATAAAACAAAACATAAATTAAAACAAAGAGACAATCGACTTGACCGGTTTCGCGGCTATGGCCGCTTCATCAGAAGCATGTCTACATTGCCCCACAGGCGGGTGGGGTGGGCAATACCACATGACGTCCCGAGAGGTAATCAGGGGGTGCGTGTGGAAGGATCTACTGTGTGGGCGGGGTAAGACCACAAAAGATCCCGGGGTGCGGACATCCATAGATTGGTGGATTGGTTGTTGGTGGCAGATGAGCCGGTCTGAGTATTTCAGGGATTTTCACACTCAACCATCTCTCGGAGATTCCAGAGAATGGTAGGAAAAAGAGAAAATTTCCAGTGAGCGGCAGTTGTGTGGAGGAAAAATGCCTTGATGAGGTCAGAGGAGAATGGGCAGACTGGTTCTGGTTAATAGAAAGGCAACAGTAAAGGGAGCTGCGGTGGCTCAACGTGATTGGCACTGCGCTGACAAGCCGTTCACCTCTGCAGCCAAGAGTTCGGATCCCGGTCTCGGCTACATGTGAATTGAGTTTGGTGGTCTCAGCCCGGCTCCCGGTGGGTGTGCTATGCAAGGTACGCCTGTGCTTAGTACGCCCACCCCCACAAAAACCACCACACTTGCACGCACTCGAAATTGGTTTAACACGCACGCACTTTGGCCATGCGGTCTCCTAAAATAAAGAGAGGCGAAGGACCTACGGGGCTGGCTGGGTGGGCTAGACCCCCTCATAGGGGGAGTCCCTCTGCCCCATTGGGGTCCCGTTGGACCCCAGTTGGGCTCCCAAGAGGAGAAGGTAGGGCGGGGTGAGTGGGAGGCTCCCCCTCACACCCGCCATTGCCACCAGGGGCATGGAGAAGGATGGCGATTGCCTCCGGGGGGAGGGTCTGCCTACTCCCAACTCCTGCAGTCCGGCTCCTCTCTCGACTTCACGCACAAAAATACACTTAAAAAAATAAAAAAAATTAAAAAAAATAAAGAAAGGCAACAGTAACAAGTAGGCTCCTGAAATGGTTCGTAGACCCCATACAGGAAGATTTGTTAGACAGTGTAACGGAACGTCCCACACTCCGCTTGAGTGCTTCCTATCCGTCTGGATATAGATATCGGATAATCCAGCTGCCCTCAACACACAACGAGACGAGACTTGTTTGTCTGCTGAACATGGAGGGCCAGATTCAGGTGGAAGAGCGTATCTTTGTGCCGGCATAGCGTATCATATTTACACTACGCCTCTGCAACTTTGAGAGGCAGGTGCCGTTTTCACAAAGCACTTGCGTCCAAAGTTACGGCGGCGTAGCGTAACCGCGCCTAATTCAAAATAGGCAGGTAGGGGGCGTGATCCATGTAAATGAATCGTGACCTCACATGATTGACGCTTTTTCCGAACAGCGCATGCGTCGGCCGTGGACGTATCCCAGTGCGCATGCTCAAAATTACGCCGCAAATACTCATTGGTTTTCGAAGTGAACGTAACTTACGCAAAGCCCTATTCGCGAAAGTTTTATGCAAACGACGGAAAATTCTACGCCGGCCCGACGTCCATACTTAACATTGCGTACGCCTCATATAGCAGGGGTAACTTTACGCCGGGCTTACGCTTACGCAAACGACGTAAAAAAAAAATATACGCCCGGCCGCAAGTACTTCGTGAATCGGAGTATGTAGCTCATTTGCATATTCGAAGCGTAAATCGACGGAAACGCCACCTAGCGGCCAGCGTAGATATGCAACCAAGATACGACGGCTTAAGGGACTTACACCAGTCGGATCTAAGACCAATCTATGCGTAACTGATTTTAAGAATCAGGCGCATAGATACGACGCCGCTCACTCAGAGTTACGACGGCCTATCTGGAGATACGCCGGCGTAACTCGTTCCTGAAACTGGCATTGAGTGTTTATATGAACCAAGAATACAACCTTATATATACATTTAAAGAGGAAGTAACCAGAACATAAATTAACATGAGCTAATTGACCGAGTCGTCACGTCTCCTCGCTCACCTGCTATACAATGAACATTATCATAAGTGTAAACACAGGACATTTTCACACAATAGCAGGGTCAATTAGTACAGAGAAAAGATAGATGGTTGGAGGTGACGGCCTTAGCATCTCCTTACACTGTATGTCCCAACAGTATGAATCAATCACTCTAATATGGCATACACAGGGTCCCCAGGCATACAGCTCACAAAGAGCACCGTTCCCCCAAATGTCAGGGCCCATTATCGCAAGGCAAGAGGCGAGCATTCAGTCCCCTCCAAAAGCCTCTCTCCCAGGCAGGGGCGGACTGACAACTCATGGGGCCCCCGGGCAATAGAAGTTTATGGGGCCCCCGGGCTTACAGATGGCCACCATGCCAGGAGGCAGTGCAGAGGTGAGCAGCTAAAATCTCTGGATTTTCACATCAAAAGCTTGTCAGTTTCGGACATATCAGGGACAGATGTAAAAAAAACTGATGATTTTTACATAGTGTCCCTGGTTTTACTGAGCCTGGCAACCCTGATGGGGCCCCCTAGTGGCATGGGGCCCTCGGGCAGTGCCCGAGTGACTCAATGGTTAGTCCGCCCCTGCTCCCAGGTGAGTCTGTCACAGACAGGAGGCCACTTGGTAAAGAGACAGCACACAAGTCATCCAGTTGCTGGATATTGCAGCTCCCGGGACCGGCGGTCGCTCTCTCTCCTCTCCTCTGTGAAAATCCGGCCGAGGAAGAATCTCCGGAACGCGGAGCCGATTCCATAACCCGAGGCTCTCTGGAAATGAAATTGTAGATCAGAGGGAGGACAATTGAAATTGTAAATTAAAAAGCAGCATCTGGAGAGCGAGCAGAAAGGGGGGCGTGACTCCGGACATCGGGGCTGTGAACTGGTTGGCCGCTTCCCTGGTAACTAACTATGTCTTAGAGGGAAACTGGACCGCGTCTTCAGCGAGGACACATTCTGAGCTGCTATGGTGAAGTTTGAAACGCCTTTTACATCTTTTAATGTGTTTTCATGACATGGTCTGAAGCGAGAGCGGCTGTCTGGGTGTCAGATAGTGCAATCAGCACCTTTGCAGCTATCAGACAAACTACCTATAATAAACCAACGAGTCCTGGAAGTCTGCAGTAGCAGTCGCCATCGGCATAATTATCATGGAAGGTCGATAAAGAAAGTGGCCTTTTGATGCTCCGAAACGCGTAGCCACACCCTTTTATCTGTCATCAGCTTCTGGTGCTTTCCATGCAGCTGGCAGCCGCTATTATAGACTTAGACTGCCGCCAGTCCACCAGAAGGAATACCACCAACCTATACAGCGCCTTGAAAAAGTATTCATACCCCTTGAGATTTCCCAAATTTTCTCATGTTACAACCAAAAAAAAAAGTAAATGTATTTTATTGGGATTTTATGTGAGAGACACAAAGTGTCACATGATTGTGAGGTGGAAGGAAAATGATAAATGATACAAATAAATACGTGAAAAGTGTGGGGGAGGGGCATTTGTATGGCGCCCCCCGGAGTCAATACTTTGTAGAACCCCCTTTCTCCACAAGTATTTTTGGGGGTGTCTCTACCAGCTTTGCACACCTAAAGAGGGACATTTCTGCCCATTCTTCTCTGTAAAATATCTCTGTCTCTGTCAGATTGGATGGAGAGCGTCTGTAATCAGCAATTTTCATGTCTTGTCCACAGATTCTCGATGGGATTTAGGTCTGGACTGTGACTGGGCCATTCTAACACATGAATAGGCTTTGATGTAAACCATTCCATTGTAGCTCTGGCTGTACTTTAGGGATCGTTGTCCTGCTGGAAGGTGAACCCCCCCCCCCCCGGTCTCAAGTCTTTTGCCAGACTCTAACACATTTTTTTCTAAGATTGTCCTGTATTTGTCTCCATCCATCTTCCCATCAACTCTGACCAGCTTCCCTGTCCCTGCTGAAGAAAAGCCTCATCACCACATGATGCTGCCACCACCACGTTTCACAGTGGGGATGGGCAGTGTTAGTTTTCCCCACACATAGAGGAAAAGTTGAATTTTGGTGTCATGTGACCAGAGCACCTTCTTCCACATGTTTGCTGTGTCCCCTCCCCCACATGTTTGCTGTGTCCCCTCCCCCACATGGCTTCTCACAAACTACAAACAGGACTTCTTATGTCTTTCTTTCCCCAATGTCTTTCTTCTTGTCACTCTTCCATAAAGGGCAGATTTGTGGAGAGCACCACTAACAGTTGTCCTGTGGAGAGCACCACTAATAGTTGTCCTGTGGACAGATTCTCCCCCCTGAGCTGTGCAGCTCCTCCAGAGTTACCATGGGCCTCTTGGCTGCTTCTCTGATGAATGCTCTCCTTGCCCGGCCCGGTCAGTTTAGGTGGACGGTCATGTCTTGGTAGGTTTGCGGTTGTGCCGTACTCTTTCCATTTTCCGATGATGGATTGAACAGAAGCTCTGTGAGATCTTCTTATAACCTCCCCCCTGCTTTATACTTCTCCACAACTTTATCCCGGACATGTCTGGGGTGTTCCTCGGCCTTCATGATGCTGTTTGTTCACTGAGGTTCTCTAACAAACCCCTGAGGGCTTCACAGAACAGCTGTATTAAGACTGAGATCACATGACACACAGGTGGACTCTATTTACTAATTAGGAGACTTCTGAAGGCAATTGGTTCCTCTAGATTTTAGTTATCAGAGTAAAGGGGGCTGAATACACATGCCCCTCCCCCACACACTTTTTTACATATTTATTTGTATCATTTATCATTTTCCTTCCACTTCACAATTATGTGACACTTTGTGTCTCTTACATAAAATCCCAATAAAATACATTTACGTTTTTGGTTGTAACATGAGAAAGTGTGGGAAATTTCAAGGGTATGAATACTTTTTCAAGACGCTGTATGATTGTGGAAAGAGATATGCTTTTATGTGTTTTTACCAAGTGAGCTGCTGCTTGTTTTTATATAATACATTGATGTATATGCTACACTTAGTAGGTGCCCTCTGTTGTCCTTTAGAATGACTTGTCTTCCTACTTGTTCCAGGTTAGTGAGGAGAGACACCGATTTGTCTGCTGGCTCTGTGGATTGATGCGATGCTTGTGAGAGCTCATCACACCAGGTCAGGGCTCTGTGCAGGACACTCAAGTTCCTCCACACCAAACTGGTCACACCAAGTCTTTATGGAGTTGGCTTTGTACATGGGGGGGGGGGCAGTCATGGTGGAAACGAAACTGGTCTTCACCAAACTGTTACCACAAGGTTCAAAGAGCACAATTGTCTAAATGTTTTTAGGTTCCTTCACCTAAAACCGTGGTCATTAAGATAAAGTTGCCCCCCCCCTTTTTGCAGCTGTAACCTCCTCCACCCTTCTGGGAAGACCTGGTTCACAATCCGAGTTCCAATTCTTCCCAAAGGTGTTCTGTAGGGTTGAGATTGTGGGGTCAGGAAAGGACACTTAAGTTCATCCACACCTAACTGGTCACACCATGTATTTATGGGGCTGGCTTCGTACACAGGGGGGGGGGGGCATAGTCATGGTGGAACAGAAAAGGGTCTTCACCAAACTGTTACCACAAGGCTGGAAGAGCACAACTGTCTACAATGTTTTTAGGTTCCTTCACCTAAAACCATGGCCATTAAGATAAATTTGCAGTTGTAATTTCCTCCACCCTTCCGGGAAGACTTGTGGGAAGACGTGGTTCACAATCTGAGTTCCAATTCTTCCCAAAGGTGTTCTGTAGGGTTGAGATCAGGGCTCTGTAGAGGACACTCAAGTTCCTCCACACCAAACTGGTCACACCATGTCTTTAAGGAAATGGCTCCACTCTTCTTGGAAGGCTTCCTACAAGCTATGTCCATTTGTGAGGTCAGGTCCTGATGTTGAATGGGAAGACCTGGCTCACACATTGGGCCCCATGTTGAACACCAAAAAAAAAAAAAGACCTGACCAACCAGCATTCCATTTAATCCCAAAGGTGTTCTGTAGGGTTGAGCAGAATATGCCATATTTGAATTCGCGATATATCTCGAATATATAGTCGAATATTCGACATATATTCGCTAAATACGAATATTCGTGATATTTTTTGGAAATTAAATGATTGCGAATTTTCGCGAATTTTTGCGAATGCGAATTGCGAATTGCGAATTGCGAATGCGAATATTCAAGAAATGCGGAATGGAGCACTCTGATTGGCTCAGAATATTCGTGATATATTACAATATAAAATAATTGCGAATATTCGAGAAATGCGGAATGGAGCACTCTGATTGGCTCAGAATATTCGTGATATATTACAATATAAAATAATTGCGAATATTCGAGAAATGCGGAAGGAGCACTCTGATTGGCTCAGAATATTCGTGATATATTACAATACACAAAAATTGCGAATATTCGGCAAATGCGGAAGGAGCACTCTGATTGGCTCAGAATATTCATGATATATTACAATATAAAATAATTGCGAAATTTCGAGAAATGCGGAATGGAGCACTCTGATTGGCTCAGAATATTCGTGATATATTACAATATAAAATAATCGCGCGATATCGCTATTACCGAATAATCGCATTGCGATTTTTCGGCAATATAAAATGAGCGCTGCAGCTACTCGGCCCAAGGTCTCTAATCATACCAGCAATGCTTTTAGACGTCGATGGGGATCTCTAGGATGTGATCTGTTCTAAAAAAAAATTTAAAACATTCGAATATTCGAAATAGCGAATATTCGCCGCGATATTCGCGTTATTCGCGAATACTCGAATATGCAATATTCGTAGCGAATATTCGCAATGCGAATATTCGTGAGCAACACTAGTGTTCTGTAGGGTTGAGGCCGGGGCTCTGTAGAGGACACTCACGTTCCTCCAAACTGGTCACTCCATGTCTTTATAGAGCTGGTTTGTACAAACCAGCTCTATAAACCAGCTCTATAAGGACATGGAGTGACCAGTTTGGAGGAACGTGAGTGTCCTCTACAGAGCCCCGACCTCAACCCTACAGAACACCTTTGGGATTAAATGGAATGCTGGTTGGTCAGGTCTTTTTTTTTTTTTGGTGTTCAACATGGGGCCCAATGTGTGAGCCAGGTCTTCCCATTCAACATCAGGACCTGACCTCACAAATGGACATAGCTTGTAGGAAGCCTTCCAAGAAGAGTGGAGCCATTTCCTTAAAGACATGGTGTGACCAGTTTGGTGTGGTGGAACTTGAGTGGAACAACAGAAAAGGGTCTTCACCAAACTGTTACCACAAGGTTGAGAAAGCACAATTGTCTAAATGTTTTTAGGTTCCTTCTCCTAACACCATGGCCATAAAGATAAATTTGCCCCTCCCCCCTCCGTGTTGCAGCTGTAACCTCCTCCACCCTTCTGGGAAGACTTTTGGGAAGACCTGGTTTACAATCCAAGTTCCAATTCATCCCAAATGTGTTTAGTAGAGTTGAGGTCAGGGCTCTTTGCAGGACACTCAAGTTCCTCCACACCAAACTGGTCACACCATGTCTTTTTGGAGTTGGCTTTGTACACAGGGGGGCACAGTCATGTTGGAACAGAAAGGGGTCTTCACCAAACTGTTAACACAAGGCTGGAAGAGCACAATTGTCCACAATGTCTTTGTATGATGGAGCATTAACAGTACAGTGGAACCTTCGGATTACGAGTATAATCCATTCTGGTAGAATGCTCGTAATCCAAAGCACTCGCATATCAAAGCAGGTTTCCCCATTGAAGTCAATAGAAAAGAAAATAATTTGTTCCGTATTGACTTCTATGGCATACAATACCGCATGCGCCCAGAGGGAAACACGGCTGACCTGAGAGCCTCGGGAACACACTATAAGGCCCGAGGACAGCACGGCTGACCTTGGGGAAACATCGGAAAATCTCGGGAACGGCGTATTTCCGAGTCTTTCCGATAATTTCCGAACTGCGTTGAACGACTACGATCGGCGCCGTTCGGCTTGGCTCAGCTCCTGCACCCCCCCCACCTCAGGCCAAACGCGGTACTGCACACCAGTTTGGTTCGAATCCTGCTCGTTTTGTGAGACAACACAAACTGAGTTAGGATTTAAAAAAATACACAGCTGTCAGGTCACCTGTGGCCAGGCGACAAATGCACCCCGATGGAGATAGGGGTGCACCGCAAGGTAGTGAACCCAATAGCTGACTGCTGAGGATGGACAGGAAACGTGAACCCAAGATTGCCCAGTGCGCAGAGTCTAGGGTCCAGCAGGTGTTCACCAGAGCCTCTAGTGGTGAGGGTGGCCTTCGCTGCAACTGAACCCAGGTCGCGGCCCCCGAAGTCCCTCAGGTCACGCTCTGTAGGGAGAGAGGGGAAGCAGCCACTGAGGACACAAGGGATGGTGATGGGTAAGCCGAGGTCGGGGCAACAGGCAGACAAGGGTGACCAAGGGAAAGGCCAAAGGTCAGGGTCACAGGCAAACAGGAGTAGTCAGAGACAAGACACAATCGGTGCACAGAAAGGTAAACGTAGCACACGGCAGACAGGAACACAAGCTAACGAACAAAGTTGAACAGCAAAGGAGAGCTGCAGTCATTGACGTTTGAAGGAATTTGGGGGCCCCAAGCAAAATGGGGGCCCCAAGCAAAATGGGGGCCCCCAATCACCGCCCTGCATGCAAAGCCTAAGTTAGCGCTACACTTCTCCCCCCCCCTCTTGTCCCTATGTTTTTCTAATCTCACCTCCACATCTTCCCTGTAGGCTGCCGATGTAGCGTGGCCGAGCTCCTCTTCCTCCTGTCAGTCCGGTGTTCTATCATTATGGGTCCCCAGCCCCCTATCAGATAGTGCCTGGGCCGGGTACCGCACGGTACTGGAGATTCAGTTTCCTGTGCTCCCGGCCGGACTGAAAGGAAGTGAGCACTCAGTGTGCACTTCCTGTCAGTCCGGCCGAGAACAAGAAATAAAATCTCCTGTACCGCGTGACGGCACTCCAGGAGGAAGGAAGAGGAGCTCGGCCACGCTACAGTCTGGGAATGGGAAGTTGGGGGCCCCGGGCCTGCTCGGGGCCCCAAGCAATTGTTTGTTTTGCCTGTCCTGTAGCGACGGGCCTGGTTGCAGTGCCCTGGTTAATATAGAGTTCCTGGGATGGCCTGGGGTGGAGCCATACAGGAAGGAGAGATGATAAAAGGCAGCCAGGAAGAGAATCGGGCCTCTGATGGACACATGGAGGAGACGGTAAGCTGCCAGACATACTACATATTCACGACAACAGCGCTTGTCTTGCACAACACTTGTTAACTGCGTTCCCCGCAATCGGAGGTTCCACTGTACCTCTAACTGGAGACACCTGAACTCACTTGGGGAAAAGAGGGGGAGGGGGTCGTTCAACATTTGGCCATACAATGTCCATACACACAGGTTTTCCTGAAAAGGGCAATTTATCATTATCTGCACTCCGGATCCTCCAATTTATGGTAGCAAAGACTCCTTTTAGCCCAATCAGAGGCGACTTAACAAACTTATCATCGATCTTAGTTTTTTAAAAGTTTCCAAAGGCTTTGGTTCTGAACGAATAAATTGCCGGGGCGCCACTCCCTGTCGTATTTTCAGGAATTAAATTCAATAAAATAATAATTACTGACTCGGTTTGGCTGCAGGCAAGGGAACTCATTTTAATTTGAATAAAAGTTTATTTATTTTTTCTCTCCCAGAAGAAAAGGTAAAGCTTCACAAGTTTACCCCATTTGGCTCCTCAGTCTTTAGTAAGCTTCATTTTTTTTATCTACAATAGTTAAAGGGGAATCGCAGTTTATACAGGGCCGTCTTTAATTTTGATTGGGCCCCGGGCAAACATTTTCTTGCCCCCCCCCCCCATTCTGAGACATACAAAAAAAATAGCAGATAGACTCAAAATCAGTTTACTGCAGCAGATCACGCAGCGAGTTTGCAGTCTATTCTTACCACCCACTGGCTGGTTGCTAGAGGTTACAACACATCATTTCTGTTTGCTGATTGGTTGCTGGAGGTTACTGCACATTATTATCGCCCACTGATTGGTTGCTAGAGGTTAATGGACATCATTACCACTCACTGAGCAGTGGATCAATCGCCAATAATTGAGCAAGTAAAGCGGCACATTAATACATATACTACAGGAGAGGGTCAGAGACTGCGGACATACTACAGGAGAGGGTCAGAGACTGCGGACATACTACAGGAGAGGGTCAGAGACTGCGGACATACTACAGGAGAGGGTCGGGGAGTGCAGACATACTGCACGAGATTACCAGAGACTACGGACATACTGCACAATATTACCAGAGACTGCAGGCATACTGCACAAGATTAACAGAGACTACGGTCATACTGCACGAGATTACCAGAGACTACGGTCATACTGCACAAGATTACCAGAGACTGCGGACATACTGCACGAGATCACCAGAGACTGCGGACATACTGCACAATATTACCAGAGACTGCAGGCATACTGCACAAGATTACCAGAGACTGCGGACCTACTGCACAAGATTACCAGAGACTACGGACATACTGCATGAGATTTCCAGAGACTGCGGACATACTGCATGAGATTACCAGAGACTGCAGACATACTGCACAAGATTACCAGAGACTGCAGACATACTGCATGAGATTACCAGAGACTGCGGACATACTGCACAAGATTACCAGAGACTGCAGACATACTGCATGAGATTACCAGAGACTGCGGACATACTGCATGAGATTACCAGAGACTGCAGACATACTGCACGAGATTACCAGAGACTGCGGACATACTGCATGAGATTACCCATGAATTGGGGCCCGATGCAGAGTGCACAGAGGACACAGTAGGCTGTATTCGCATGCTAGCCAGCGGAGAGGGGGCTGGGCCGGGAGCTCCACTGACACTCTGACCCTGCCCCATGTAGTCTGTATGGTCGGAACAGAGCGGCTGTAGTGAGAGCCAGTAAACGGAGTGGGCACATAAGTGGAGCTCCCGGCCCCACCCCCAGACCTCTATATTCCCCAGCCAGTATAGGGTGCTGGGCCAGGAGCTCCGCTGACGCGCCCACTCCGATCACTTTTCTGAATCGACGTATCTAGCTCATTACCATATTCGACGCGTAAATCGACGGAAGCGCCACCTAGTGGCCAGCGTAAATATGCAACTTAGATACGACGGCATAAGAGACATTGGACCAGATCCACAAACAATTACGGCGGCGTATCTCCAGATACGCCGCCATCATTTCGAAATTGCGCCGGCGTATCTTTGTTTTGTAGTCACAAAACAAGATACGCCGGAATTACGCTAAGAAACGACTGACGTAAGTCTCTTACGCCGTTGTATCTTAGTTGCATATTTACGCTGGACGCTAGGGGCATTTCCGTTGTTTTTATATCTAAAATATGCAAATGCGGTAGATCCACGAACGTACGTACGCCCGGCGCAGTGTTTTTACGTCGTTTGCGTAAGTGCGTGTCCGGCGTAAAGTTACCCCTGCTGTATGGAGGCGCACGTAATGTTAAGTATGGATGGGCCAACGTCAAATATTCCGTCGTTCACGTCGTTTGCGTAAACCGTTCGCGTATAGGTATTTGCGTAAGTTACGTTCACGTCGTTTTCATTGATGTTTTGCGACGTGATTTCGAGCTAAAACGATAAGTACAAAAAAAAAAAAGACCAGCCTACTGCAGAGGTCTGCTGGATCTAATGGCAGAAAGTTGATTTTTGGGTGAACCTCCGCTTTAAAAAACATTGAATAACAAAAGTAGCAAAGTAGCGAATCAGCAGCGGAATTTTACGTGAACTTTCACACCAAATCCATCCAATCCGGATATCTGTTTGTTATGACCATCCAGCTGCTGATTCGCTATTTTGCTACTTTTGTTATTCAATGTTCTTTTTACTTTGAGCTTTATTAAAGTTTGTTTAAATTGTATTCTTATACATTTGTTTCTCGTCATTATTCGTACAGCACCGCGACAATCCCCTGCCCCACAATTCTATGTACCGTATATACCCCAATATGAGCCGAGGCACCTCATTTTACCACAAAAACCTGGGAAAACGTATTGACTCGAGTATAAGCCTAGAGTGTCCATCTGCATGCCCCACTGTGCCCATGCCTCACAGTGCCCATGCCTCACTATGCCCATGCCTCACTGTGTTCATGCCTCACTATGCCCATGCCTTACTGTGTCAATGCCTCACTGTGCCCATGCCTCACTGTGTTCATGCCTCACTATGCCCATGCCTCACTGTGTTCATGCATCACTGTGTCAATGCCTCACTGTGCCCATGCCTCACTGTGTCCATGCCTCACTGTGTCCATGCCTCACTGTGCCCATGCCTCACTGTGTCCATGCCTCACTGTGTCCATGCCTCACTGTGTCCATACCTCACTGTGCCCATGCCTCTCTGTGACCATACCTCACTGTGTCCATGCCTCACTGTGTCCATGCCTTACTGTGTCCATGCCTCACTGTGTCCATGCCTCACTGTGCCCATGCCTCACTGTGCCCATGCCTCTCTGTGTCCATACCTCACTATGCCCATGCCTCACTGTATCCATGCCTCATTGTGCCCATGCCTCACTATGCCCATGCCTCACTGTATCCATGCCTCATTGTGCCCATGCCTCACTATGCCCATGCCTCACTGTTTCCACTTTGCCCACTTGTAGAGGAGAAATGGGGCTACATGTGTGCCAAGTTTCGGGGGTCCAGGGACCCTATGACTGGCCGGTACTGGGTCCTCAAAGTCACTGGAGAAATCACCATTTAACATGGGAGAATATATATTAGTACCTAAATAATAATAATATTAATAATATATATGTTTTAAATGTATAAAAAAGGGGGGTTGGGCCCTTTAATAAAAACAAAAAAAATATAAAAAAAATATATAAAAAAAATAAAAATAAAATATAAGAGGGGGGTTGCCACCAGGGCCCCTGGGGACCTCTGGGCCCCTTACAGGTGTACTGCCTGTACCCCCCTGATGGCGGCTCTGTTCAGGAGCAAAAGGGTTCCCCTTCACCGGGGTTTAAAAAATAATTGCAAGGAAGGAACCAGAAGCCGGTCTTGGCGAATGCAGAGAGACGTTTGATCTCGTTGGAAGACATCTCTGCGCTCAGATGGGAAAAAAGCCGAAATCCTTCTCTGTTCGGCTGGCAAGCATTTCAAAGGTTAATTTTCCATCCAGGATCTCCCTTTCATGTCCTCTCCATTATTACCGAGGCCGCGTTTCTCCTCCTCGTAGGAAAGTGTCACCAGACCGCGGTGAGGGAAGGAGAACGGTAGGTTGCGGCTTCTCCTTCCTGCCACGGCGAGGAACCGTCCACCTGGCAGCTCGGCGTCTGATTAATAGCGCGGAGCGCGGTTATAAACATACAGGCGCGTGCGGTGACTTTAATTAACAGGCAGTGCCGACACTAAAGTGGGCACGTCACGCGCACAGCTTGCCAGCAGAACTGTTATTAATGAGAACACATCGAGGGAACTGTATTAAAACTGAACCGCGGCCAAACAGCTAAATACGGCGCCGAAAAACATATCTCTCTCCGAATTGTTTCATCTGCGAAATTATTCAGACTGTTCAGCCAGTCTTATGATTTAGGGCTCGCGCACACCGTGGGGTTAGGAAAAAACGAGCTGCAACACCACTACCGACGGCCAGGGCCGCCATCAGGGGGGTACAGGCAGTACACCTGTAAGGGGCCCCAGATGGCAACCCCCCCTTTTTTTATTTATTTTTTATTAAAATAAATATATTTTTTTTATATATTTTTATTTTATTTTTTATTAAAGGGCCATTTTTTTTTTAATTTTTTTTTTATTAAAATAAATATATTTTTTTTATATATTTTTATTTTATTTTTTATTAAAGGGCCATTTTTTTTATTTTTTTTAGAGGTCCGGAGGTCCCCAGAGGCCCGGATGGCAATCCCCCTTTTTTTTATTAAAAAAAATCTTTATTTATTTTATTATTATATATATATATATATATTGTAACGTTTGGGGGATCAGCTTGATCGCAGGACACAGGCTTTTAAATCAAAACTGAGGTTTATTGAACACAAATGGCTTCACAGCAGCAAAAGCAAAACAAATAATCAGTCTCACCGACTCTTAGGGCTCAGCACTGCCATTGCAATTCACAGTCCTTGCAGGTAAAGTTCCCCAGTTGCAGGCTTTCAGGCAGGACACAAGTCCTTTTAAAGTTCTTCCCAGCTTCTCAGAGCTTTGCAGCATTCACCTGTCTAGCATCGCCATACACAGGCTCTGCTACACACTTCCACTCTCTCACCTGCAACTTCCTGTCCTCACTTAAACCATCTCCTGGACAGGTGCATTAACCCTTTTTGTCCTCTTAAAAGGACCATAGCCCAAATAGAGGGGAAACATAGCGTCCCTCCAGGACGCAGCCACGGCGACCTGTACATATCCCCCCCCCTGTGCCCCAACGCCGAGGAGGTGGGGGCAACAGTGGAGCCCAAACAATGGACTCGGGAGAGGGCATCTGCATTTTGATGCAGTCTCCCGGGCCTATGCTCCACTATAAATTTAAATTCTTGGAGCGCCAGGAACCACCGGGTAATCCTGGCATTAGTCCCTTTACCTTGCCTAAGCCATGTTAAAGGGGCATGATCAGAAATGAGCCTAAATTTTCTGCCCAAAAGGTAATATCTGAGGGACTCCAGGGCCCACTTAATGGCCAGGCACTCTCTCTCAATAACAGCGTAGTTTTTCTCTGCTGGTGTCAACTTCCTACTGAGGAAGACTACTGGGTGCTCCTCACCATTAACAACCTGTGACAACACCGCTCCTAATCCTACATCGGAAGCGTCAGTTTGGACAACAAACTCTCTTGAAAATTTGGGCGCTATCAAGACAGGGTGTTGGCACAGTGCTGACTTGAGCTCCAAAAAAGCCTTTTCAGCATCCGCATTCCACTCGACCATGACCGATTTCCGACCCTTGGTCAGATCGGTCAGTGGAGCCGCTAATGTGGCAAAGTTGGGTACGAACCTTCTGTAGTATCCCACCATGCCCAGGAATGCACGTACCTGCTTTTTCGTGAGGGGGCGGGGCCAACTATTTATAGCCTCTACCTTGTTGACCTGAGGTTTCACCACCCCTCTACCCACGATATAGCCCAGGTATTTCACCTCCTCCATTCCCAAATGACATTTTTCAGGGTTTATTGTGAACCCTTCCTTCCAAAGAGAGTCCAGTACTGCCTGGACTTTGGGCAAGTGCGAGTCCCAGTCTCTGCTAAAAACGACTATGTCATCCAAGTACACTGAGGCATACTCCCGATGAGGTCGTAAAATCCTATCCATTGCTTGCTGGAATGTGGCTGGAGCAGTTTGCAGTCCAAAAGGCATTCGTTTGTACTGAAAACTCCCCTCTGGAGTAGAAAAAGCAGTTTTCTCTCTAGCCGCCTTAGTCAATGGGATTTGCCAATACCCCTTGGTAAGGTCTAATGTTGTGATGTACCTGGCTGGACCTAGTCGCTCAATAAGTTCATCCACCCGGGGCATGGGGTAGGCATCAAACCGTGAAACCTCATTAAGTTTCCGAAAATCATTGCAGAATCGCAGAGTCCCGTTGGGCTTTGGTACCAACACGATGGGGCTCGACCACTCACTCTGCGATTCCTCGATGATATCCAGGTCTAACATTTTTTCCACTTCCTCTGAAACGGCCTTTCTTTGCGCCTCTGGGATGCGGTAGGGCCGGACAAAAACTTTGACTCCAGGTTCTGTGATAATATCATGCTCTATCACACTAGTAAGCCCTGGCAAGTCTGAAAACTTTTCTTTATTTCTTTGCAAGAACTCCTTTGCTTGCTGATTTTGTATTTTAGACAGGGTATTTGCTACTTGGACACGCTCTACCCCAACCTGAGGCTCAAGCCTTGCACTAGCCAGGGAGGTCACTGTTTCCCGATCCGTCCAGGGTTTTAACAAGTTAACATGATATATCTGATACGGTTTCCTCTTGCCTGGCTGGTGCACTCTATAATTTACCTCTCCTACTTTTTCCACAACTTCAAAGGGACCTTGCCATCTGGCCAAGAATTTACTTTCCACAGTGGGGATGAGCACAGCTACTCGATCTCCCACTTGGAAGTGCCTTATTTTTGCAGCCCTGTTATAGACCCGTCGTTGAGCCTCCTGGGCCTTTTGTAAATGTTCTTTGACTAGTGGCATCACGGTTTGGATCCTTTCCTGCATTTGGGAGACATATTCCAGGACACTCTTATGCTGAACAGGTTCACTTTCCCATTCCTCTTTAATAAAATCAAGTAGTCCGCGAGGTCTCCGCCCATAAACCAACTCAAAAGGCGAAAACCCTGTGGAGGCCTGGGGCACTTCCCGGATGGCAAATAGGAGAGCTGGCAACAGGCAGTCCCAATCTTTCCCATCCCTTTGCACCACTTTCTTGAGCATAGACTTAAGGGTTTTATTAAAGCGTTCCACCAACCCGTCCGTTTGGGGATGGTAGACCGAGGTGCGCAGCTGTTTAATGCGGAACAGCTTACACACATCGGCCATAACCCTCGACATAAACGGGGTACCCTGGTCTGTGAGTATTTCCTTGGGGAAACCCGTCCGTGTAAACAATTGGAATAATTCTCGAGCAATGGCCTTTGAGGAGGTATTCCGCAGGGGTAGCGCCTCAGGATATCGGGTGGCATAGTCAAGAATCACCAAAATGTAGGAGTGACCACGAGCTGACTTTACCAAGGGACCCACTATATCCATGGCTATCCTCTCGAATGGGACCTCAATTATGGGCAGAGGGACCAAAGGGCTCCGAAAGTGAGTCACCGGAGCGGTCAACTGGCAGGTCGGACAAGAGGCACAGTATCTCTTTACCTCTGCTTTCAGACCTGGCCAGTAAAACCGGTCGGTGATCCGTGCCTCCGTCTTCTCAACTCCCAGGTGCCCCCCTAACACATCATCATGGGCCAGTTCCAGAACCTTTCGTCTATATTGTTGGGGTACCAACAATTGTTCTACCACGTTTTCTCTCTCTTTGGTAACCCGATACAGCAATTCATTATATATTGCAAAGTGTGGCCACCTTTCATTCGCACCTGGCTCTTGGGGAACCCCATTTACTACTACAACTTGTTCCCGTGCACGGGCCAAAGTGGGGTCCTGCATCTGAGCAGTACCAAACTCCCCCTGGGGAACACCCAAATCCGGCAGGGCAGGAGTAGAGGCTACTTCCTCATCCTCTTCCCCCAGCATTACCTGAAGTGGGGAAGGCTCCTCCCCCTGAGGGTTTTGGTAGGTCTGTGTACCACATGTCTTGACATTCTCAACAGTATCAATGCTACTTTTATCACCATTAACCACATCATGAGCCTTTTCCTCATCTGGATCCACATTAAACACATTTGGCAGTTCAGGGTTATTCCTCTCAGCAGCAGGAACAGGGGGGCTAGTTTCTCCCCAGTCTCTGAACTGTTCTCCTTGTTCCCACAGTTTGGTAAACAATGGACAGTCTCGTCCTATTATAACATCATGTACCAAGTTCTTTACCACCCCCACCTCTTGAGTACAAGTGCCACATGCTGAGGAGATAGACACCGTGATGATGGGGTACTCTAGTGTCCCCGTGTATGCACACCACCCGTAAAGTTTTGCTGACCGTACCGACCTTCCCAATTATTCTAGGATGAACAAGGGTTACCATGCTTCCAGAGTCCAACAAAGCCCAGGCAGGGAGGTTGTTCACTTGGACTTCATACTCAAACTTATCGTCATCCATGTCGAGATGTGTGGTGCATACTTTATGGGCACAGAAAGACCCCCTCCGAAGAACCCCGCATTCCATGGGCTCCTCTTGCAGTGGGCAGTGTGCCCGGGTATGACCCCAGGAATGACATTGCCAACATTGTACATCCACTCCTCTCCGAACAGGAACAGAACGCTGGGGAGGTACCGGGAGTGACTCTTGGCCTTCCGGGGTGTTTGTTCCCAGGCCCCTTGGAACATCCTTTCGAAGGGCAGCAGTTGGTCGAACAGGCCGTGGCAAACTGGGCCCTATGCGCTTGGTAGGTCCGAGCAGGTCCTCCACCACTGTAAATCGTTCCACCATCTCAACAAGGAGGTTTGCGGTTTTGGGATCTCCATGGCTGACCCACCGTTGAAGGTCATCTGGCAGGGACCTCAGGTATCGGTCCAGCACGACCCGCTCCACGATTTGGGGGCCAGACAACACCTCAGGCTGCAGCCATTTTTTCACTAGTTGCACCAGGTCATGCATTTGAGATCGGGGTGGCCGATCTGGACGATATTTCCATTGGTGTACTCGTTGGGCCCGAACAGCCGTAGTCACCCCCAGACGAGCCAGAATTTCGGTTTTTAGCTTTTGATAGTCTTTAGCATCATCCGGTGGCAGGTCAAAGTAGGCTTTTTGAGGATCTCCAGTGAGAAAAGGAGCAATGAGGCCGGCCCACTGGTCCTGAAGCCACCCTTCTCTCTCTGCCGTCCTCTCAAAGGTAGCAAGAAATGCTTCTACATCATCGTTTGGGGATAATTTCTGCAGAAAATGGCTTGCCCTCACAGTCACCTGGTTGCCAGGGGCAACAGCCGCTTGTCCCTGAACCTTAGACAGCTGCTGCACTGCTTCCTTTAAAGCAGTCACCTGAGTCTGCATAACCTCTTGCTGGGTTGTTTGCTGGGCTACCAACTGAGCCACCAACAGGCGGGTATTTTCTTGCTGCAGCGTCAGCGCCTCCTCATGGCGGGTCTGCGCTTGTATGTTAGCCAGGGTCAGCTGTTTAATTAGCTCCTCCATAGCTTCGGCTTTCAATGTTTGTGCAGCTTTAACCCAGGACATAAATCCAATGCACTGTCTCTTTAAATGTCAGTTCAATATAAAGTCCAAAAAAAAATAAAAAAATTCTTTCTTCTTATGCCTGTTATTATGTCCTGCCCGCATTCGAGCACCAGTGTAACGTTTGGGGGATCAGCTTGATCGCAGGACACAGGCTTTTAAATCAAAACTGAGGTTTATTGAACACAAATGGCTTCACAGCAGCAAAAGCAAAACAAATAATCAGTCTCACCGACTCTTAGGGCTCAGCACTGCCATTGCAATTCACAGTCCTTGCAGGTAAAGTTCCCCAGTTGCAGGCTTTCAGGCAGGACACAAGTCCTTTTAAAGTTCTTCCCAGCTTCTCAGAGCTTTGCAGCATTCACCTGTCTAGCATCGCCATACACAGGCTCTGCTACACACTTCCACACTCCCACCTGCAACTTCCTGTCCTCACTTAAACCATCTCCTGGACAGGTGCATTAACCCTTTTTGTCCTCTTAAAAGGACCATAGCCCAAATAGAGGGGAAACATAGCGTCCCTCCAGGACGCAGCCACGGCGACCTGTACAATATATATATATATATATATATATATATATATATATATATATATATATTAAAGGCCTCAGAGGTTCCCTGGGCCCCATGTGGCAAACCCCCTTTTTTTAAATATGGCAATGGGGGGATGCCTATGTAAACAAGGCATTTCCCTGCTCTGCCTAGTGACAGGACACTGATCGTCTGCTCCCTGTCATCGGGAGCAGGGATCAACGTCGTGTCACTTGTAGCCCATCCCCCCTTAAAGTTAGAATCACTCCCTAGGACACACTTAACCCCTTCCTCGCCCCCTAGTGGTTAACCCCTATCCCTGCCAGTCACATTTATACAGTAATCAGCACATTTTTATAGCACTGATCGCTGTATAAAGGTGAATGGTTCCAAAATAGTGGCCAAAGTGTCCGATGTGTCCGCCGCAATGTCGCAGTCACGATAAAAATCGCAGATCGCCGCCATTAGTAGTAAAAATAAATATTAATAATAAAAATGGCATAAAACTATCCCCTATTTTGTAGACGCTATAGCTTTTGCGCAAACCAATCGATAAACGCTTATTGCAATTTTTTTTTTACCAAAAATATGTAGAAGAATACGTATCGGCCTAAACTGAGGGACATTTTTATTTTTTTCAATTGGGATATAAATTGTAGCCAAAAAGTAATAAGTATTGAGTTTTTTTTTTTTTAAATTGTCGCTCTTTTTTTGTTTATAGCGGGAAAAATAAAAACCGCAGAGGTGATCAAATACCAGCAAAAGAAATCTCTATTTGTGGGGGAAAAAGGACGCCGATTTTGTTTGGGAGCCGCGCCGCACGACCGCGCAATTGTCAGTTAAAGCGACGCAGCGCCGAATCACAAAAAGTGCCCCCGGTCTTTAGCCAGAGAAATGGTCCGGGGGCTGAAGTGGTTAAATGAGGCGGTGACCTGGTGAGGTCAGTTCCCTCCATCCCAAATCTAAATGAGACAAAAAATGGGACAGAGGATCGGGACTTTAGGTGAAGCACGCAGGTGTAAAAATTCGAATTGATTGGAAATCAATAATTGGTTACATGAGGGTAATCATTCATGAGAAGACATAGATAACCAATAACTCATTCACTAGAGATACATACAGTAATGCCCCCCCCCCCTTGTTTGTCTCATTTAGATAGGGATGGAGGCAACTGACCAGATCACCGCCTCATTTATATTACCTGTGTTCTCTTTTTCTTCATATCAGTGCTGCCTATCAGTGTCACCTACCAGTGCCCATCAGTGCCCATAGGTACCACTTATCAGTGCCGCCTATCAGTGTCCATCAGTACCACCTATCAGTGTCCATCAGTGCCCATCGGTACCACCTAACAGTGTCACCTACCAGTCCCCATTAGTACCACCTATCAGTTTCCATCTTTACCACCTATCAGTGTCCGTCAGTGCCATTTATCAGTGTCCATCAGTACCACCTATCAGTGCCCAACTGCCCATCAGTACTACCTATCAGTGCCCATCAGTGCCCAATTGCCCATCAGTACTACCTATCAGTGCCCAATTGCCCATCAGTACTACCTATCAGTGCCCATCAGTGCCCAACTGCTCATCAGTACCACCTATCAGTGCCCATCAGTACCCCCTATCAGTGCCCAACTGCCCATCAGTACCACTTATCAGTGCCCAACTGCCAACAGTACTACCTATCAGTGCCCAACTGCCCATCTGCACATCAGTACTACCTATCAGTGCCCAACTGCCCATCAGTACTACCTATCAGTGCCCAACTGCCCATCAGTACTACCTATCAGTGTCCATCTGTACTACCTATCAGTGCCCAATTGCCCATCAGTACCACCTATCAGTGCCCATCAGTACCCCCTATCAGTGCCCAACTGCCCATCAGTACCACTTATCAGTGCCCAACTGCCCATCTGCACATCAGTACTACCTATCAGTGCCCAACTGCCCATCAGTACTACCTATCAGTGTCCATCTGTACCACCTATCAGTGCCCACCATTGCCCAACAGCTCATCAGTACTACCTATCAGTGCCCATGAGTGCCCATCAGTACCACCTATCAGTGTCCATCAGTACCACCTATCAGTGCCCAACTGCCCATCAGTACTACCTATCAGTGCCCATCTGTGCCTATCAGTACCACCTGTCAGTGCCGCCTCCACAGAGCCACCTATCAGTGCCGTTCAGTGTGGCCTATCAGCATAGCTCCCAACTGTCCCTAATTTCCAGGGACTGTCCCTGATTTGGAGCAATGCCCCTCTGTCCCTCTCCCTCCTCATCTGTCCCTCGTTTTCCTCTGATCCCTATAGTTGTGTATAAAATGCACTTTTTATCTTTCAGAAAGTGTTTCCCGGCACTAAACCTTCCATCCAAATTCTAAATTGCTTCATTTGTCATTTGTAAGAGCCGATATAAAGGAATAGCAGTGGTAAAAACACTTGTGGATTTAATTCTTTTTTTTTGGTTATATCCCCTTTAAGGGGCGTGTTCTATGCTATATATGTTTGCTAGTAGGTGTCCCTCATTCCCATGTCAAAATGTTGGGAGGTATGCCATCAGTGCCCATCAGTGCCACCTATAAGTGCCCAGCAGGGCCGCCATCAGGGGGGTACAGGCAAAACACCTGGAAGGGGCCTGGAGGTCCCCAGGGCCTTGGATGGCCACCCCCCCCCCCTTTTTTTATAATTTTTTTTTTATATATATATTTTTTTACATATTTTTTTATTACTTTTTTTGTTTTCATTAAAGGGCCCAGAGGTCCCCAGGGCCCCGGATGGCTACCCACCCCCCCCCTTTTTTATGATTACATTTAAAAAAAAAATTGTAAGTGGCCCAGAGGTCCCCAGGGCAACCCCCCTTTTTTTTCATCAGCACTCAAAGTCCCCCGACCTCAATTCGTGGTGGCAGCACCCCCCCCCCCCCGCTTCTAAATTTGTGGCACCCCCCACTTCTCAACCCCCCAACTTCTCAATTTGAGGTGGCACCCCCCCCCTGGGTTTTGTGCTGTGTAAGGGGCCCGATAATTCCTGATGGCGGCCCTGCCCATCAGTGCCTACCAGTGCCGAGTTATCAGTGCAGCTTATCAGTGCCACCTATAAGTGCCCATCAGTGCCACCTATGGTCCTGCTCTTCTGTTATGGTGTTACCATATAATGGGGTAATGTGAGAATGCGGGACAAAGTCCCTGTATTCCGGGACTGCGGGACAAAAGTTAAAATGCGGTTCGGTCCCGCCCAATCCGGGACTGTTGGGAGGTATGCTATAAGTGCCGCCAATCAGTGCCCATTAGTGTCACCTATCACTGCCCATTAATGCCGTGTTATCAGTGCCCACCAGCGCTACGTAATCATCGCAGCCTTATCAGCAAACATCAGTGAAGGAGAAAAATTATCTGTTTGCAAAATTTTATAACAAACTATGAAAACAGCGAATAAAACGGCGGTCATTGCAACTTTTTATCTCGCACGGTATTTGCGCAATCATTTTTGAAACGCCTTTTTCGTGAATAAAAAAAAATAATAAAACAGTAAAGTTAGCCCAATTTTTTTGTATAATATGAAAGACGATGTTACGCCGAGTGAATAGACACCTAACGCGTCACGCTTTAAAATTGCGCCCGCTCGTGGAATGGCGCCAAACTTCATTACTTAAAAATCTCCATAGGCGACGCGTTATTTTTTTTTTTACAGGTTACCAGTTTAGAGTTACAGAGGAGGTCTAGTGGTAGAGTTGTTGCTTGCGCTCGAACGCACGCGGCGTCACCTCACGTGGGGGGGGTTTGAATGGCGTTTACATATGTGGGCGGGACTTGTGTGTGTCTTCGCTTCTGAGTGCGAGCTACCGGGGGACAGGGGCGTTTTACTTTTTAATAATCATTATGTTTTTATTTTATTTTACTTAATTGTTTTAATTTTTACACTTTTTTTTTTACATTTATTGTTTTGATCGCTTTTATTCCTATTACAAGGAATGTAAACATCCCTTGTTATAGGAAATGTGTGTGACGGGTCCTCTTTATGGAGAGAGGCGGGGTCAATAAGACCTCCCCCTCCCCCCACATCTCTCCTCCAGGCTGGAAAGCATGAGATCGAGAAAAAAAATCCCGATCTCATGCTGACAGCCGCGATCGCGACTTTGTTTACATCCGTGGCCCGGGCGCGACGTCATAACGTCACGCCCGGGACCCCGACGGTCCTAGAGATGACTGGTAACCATCTGGTCACTGGAAATCTCTATGATTGTCATCCGGCGCCGGACGATTCTTTCCCCGGGCCCCCAATGGCACAGGAGAGCCCGAAGAAGTATCGGATCGCGGCGGAGGTGGGGATGTCCCCTCCCACCGCCTATAAGAACAATCAAGCGGCAGAACTGCCACTATGATCGTTCTTACGGTGCACAGAATCCCCGGCTATAAAGAAGGATGTCCAGGACGTCATAGGACGGAGTGCGGTAGGCAAGTGGTTAAAAAAGCTCTGCAAATTCACTGAAAACACGCAGAACCGCGCATGCAGAAACGCACAGCGACCGCAGACATTGAGCCCCAAAAAACTGAACCCGTCGCGAAACACAACCAGTGAATAATTTATCCTCATTGTAACAGAAAGATGGGAAATTTCACGTCTATCTGATCGATCGCCGGCGCATATCAGGCCACTCCCACATCTCTGCGGTGCGTTTTTTTTCATGCATTTTTGTTGCACATTTTTATGCTACGCCCGTTCTTTTGGATTACCCTTCCTGCGACAACCCCCCCCCCCCCTTTTTTCTTTTCTTTTTTATTGCCCGTTGAGCTTTGATTTTTTTTTTTTTAACTGTACAGTTTGTTACGTGAAAATTCTCCTCTCCCGGACGTGATTGGGGGGCCAGTGAGGCTCGGCCCGCACAGGGGCATGCACATCGCAGACGCAGCAACCTATTCATTTCAATGGACCGCCCTACCGGCAGGAAACGGAGGGGGGGGGGGAGAAGTCCACATCGCCGCACTGAATCACAAAGACACAGCAGCACCATGCTATTCAGTGTGCACAAAATCGCACCGCGGCGCCATCAGTAATCGATTGCACCCCCATGTATCTGCTAAAGTGCAGCGCGTTTCTCTGGGGGGGGTCGGGAATACTTGCGTTTTACGTGCGTTCCCAGCTCACGGAGATGTGAATCTAGCCTAACACTGAACGGCACGGCAAGCCCAACGCACGTTTTTCGCACGCTCGCGGAAATCTTGGATATGACTGGAGCCTTAGGCCTCCTGCAGGTGGATGTTGACATCCGTTCTGCATGAAGACCATATTTTGCGTTCCTGTATCTACTCCAAGTTGCACACAGGCAGCTTGCGGGCAGGCAAAATCTACTTTTTCTACTGCGGGTGGCGCACTTCCGCAGCGGCCTTGCAGTTGGAGAGGAAGCCAGGAGGGACACAGATCCTCTATGGTTTCCTGGGTCACTGGGGAAGCATCTAAGTTACTTTGGCTGCCATCTTGGGTCACACAGAGCCTATTTAGGATCCTGGATCCCAGGCTTGCCATGCATTTGTGAGTTGGCAGACTAGGAAAGGGTACCCCTCTTGTTATTAGTGCCAAGAAATGGTTCCTGACAGGAGGCAAAGCATACCTCACAACTTTTTGAGATGGGAATGAGGGACACCTATCAGCAAAAGTATGCAGGCATAGGACACGCCCATTGCAACACCCCCTTAAAGGAGAATTGTACAAAAAAATAGAGATCAGACCAAAATGAGGGACAGATGAGGAGGAAAGAGGGACAGCGGGACTTTGTTCCAAATCTGGGAAAGTTGGGAGCGATGTGGAAAGTGTAGGGCCTGCAACTTCTCTGGACACCTGCTTGCTTGGGCACAAGACGGCCAGGCCACACTCTTCCCCCCACTTCAGATTCTGACAGTTTAGTGGCAACTGGTGCTCAATATTTGGGGGGGGGCAGCAAACCAACGCCACTCCCTTTGGGAGAATACGGAAGATGGACGGGAAGGCGGCGACCCCTCCCCCATGGGAGACAGGCAGATGGAAAGGCGGCGATCCCCCCGGGAGGTGGTGACGAACGGGAAGGTGGCGATAAACCCCAACCCCCCCCCCCCCCCCAGGAGATGGACGTGAAGGCGGCGATCCCCCCGGGAGGTGGTGACGAACGGGAAGGTGGCGATACCCCAACCCCCCATAGGAGATGGACGTGAAGGCGGCGATCTCCCGTGGGAGGAGACGGATAGGAAGGTGGAGGTTCCCCAACCCCCCCTTAATAGGATACAGACAAGAAGGCGGCAATCCCCCTCAGGGGAGGAGACGGACAGGATGCAGAGGTTCCCCAACGCCCCCCCCCCTCCCGTGGGAGATGGACGTGAAGGTGGCAATCTCCCATCGGAGGAGATGGATAGGAAGGCGGTGATACCCCAACCACCTCTTCGTGGGAGACGGATGTAAAGGCAGCGATCCCCCTGTGGGAGGAGACAGACAGGAAGGCGTGATACCCCAGCCCCCCCCCGTGGGAGACAGACGGGAAGGCGGCAATTCCCCCCAGGGGCAGAGACGGACAGGAAGGCGGCGATACCCCTACCCCCTTCCTGTGGGAGATAGACATGAAGTCAGCAATCCCCCCCGTTGGAGGAGATGGGTAGGAAGGCGGTGATACCCCATCCTCCCGTAGGAGACAGACGGGAAGGCGGCAATCCCCCCAGGGGAGGAGATGAACAGGAAGGCGGAGGTTCCCCAACCCCCACCCCCCGTGGAAGATGGACATGAAGGAGGTAATGTCCCGTGGGAGGAGACAGAAAGGAAGGCCGTGATACCCCAACCCTCCCCCTGCAAGAGACAGATGGATAGACGGCGATCCCCCCCATGGGAGGAGATGGACAGGAAGGCAGTGATACCCCAACCCCCCTGATGGAGACGGACGCGAAGGCAGCAATCCCCTGTGGGAGACGGATGGGAAGACAGCAATTCCCCCCATGGAAGGAGATGGACAGAAGCCAGTGATGCCCAAACCCCAACCCCCCCCTGTGGAAGGGGGATGGGAAGGCGGCAATCAGAGCCCTCCCTAACTTAGGAGGCAGATGGTGGGGCTGCTGCTCCTCGCTCCTGGGCCATTGCTTCTCCTCCCAGCCAAACAGGAAGTGGACCCTGAGACCCGATTGGCCGGGAGTCCTAAGACTCCCAGGCCAATCGGGCAATCGTGTCTCAGGGATTACTTCCCGATTGGCCAGGAGGAGAATCAGGAAGACAATAGTGAATAATAACACTAATACCATTGTCGCACAAGTGGGTGGGCTCGGGGCACAGTGCTCTGCGCCCCGAGCCCACCCTTTTTTAAAGCTAATTAGAGCCTCAGGTATTGGAATGGACGCGTCCGGCACCCTGCATGTAGATTAGTGGCCGGGGGTGCATGGATTAGGGGGGCAGTATCCCCATACCTCCCAAGCGTCCCGGATTTTTGCGAAAATCTCCCGCGATTCGCGCTAAATCCCGCATTTAGCGCTGGAGTCCCGCGATTCCGTGGCCCCCCCCACCCCCGTGTTTACCGAGATTCGCGGTAAATCCAGCGTTCCCGCCACCCCCCCCCCCCGCTCAACAACTCAGTTTTCGCAGAAGGAACCCCCCCGCTCAACAACTTCGATCTGCAAAACCTCCCCCGCTCCTCATCAACTCTGATCCACGCCCCCCCACTCAACAACTCCGATCCACGCCCCCCCACTCATCAACTCCGATCCGCGGAACCCCCCCACCCCCTGCTCAACAACTCAGATCCGTGGAACCACCCCCACCCCCCGCTCAACGACTCAGATCCGTGGAACCCACCCACCCCCCGCTCAAGAACTCAGATCCGTGGAACCCCCCTGCTCAACAACTCTGATCCACGCCCCCCCACTCAACAACTCCGATCCGCGGAACCCCCCCCCGCTCAACAACTCAGATCCGTGGAACCCCCCCCCCCCCGCTCAACAAGGTGTCCCTCATTCCTATCTCAAAAAGTTGGGAGGTATGGTATCCCTGTGCCCCATATGGATGGGCCACTGCTGTCAGACAGTCTAGATCTTGATCAGTGCCCCTGCAAAGATGTCAGATTTTAGTATGCGGCTGCGTCTGTGCAGCCTCTCTATCTGCAGCCTCCTCTATGATCTGCCTGCGTGCGACTCGGGGCAGAGGCATGCGTGATAAACAAACGCAGCCTGCATGCAGAACGGCTGCCAACGTTTGTCTGCACTGAAGCCTCGAGCAACGTGTAGAATAAAGAGCTCCTTACTTACAATGCATAAGCAAGTGCAGCAATTCCTTACTGCCAGTAGGGGGCGATAGGGAGACATCTCCAGAATGTTCAATCATTTCTTTATTTCTATCAGAAAACTTATAAATGTGTCATTACAGTTTAGAGAAATCAAATCCATTTTCTCATATTTTGCTTTAACCGCTTCAGCCCCAGACCATTATGCAGCTTAAGGACCGGGCATCTTTTTGCGATTCGGCGCTGCGTCGCTTTAACTGACAATTGCGTGGTCGTGCGACGCGGCTCCCAAACAAAATTGGCGTCCTTTTTTTCCCCCACAAGTAGAGCTTTCTTTTGGTGGTATTTGATCCCCTCTGCGTTTTTTTTTGTTTTTTTGTGCTATAAACAGGGCCGCCATCAGGGGGGTACAGGCAGTACACCTGTAAGGGGCCCGGGGGTCCCCAGGGGCCCAGATGGGAACCCCTTCTTTTTTTATAAAAAAAATAATAATTTTCTATATTTTTTTTTATTTCATATATATATATATATATATATATATATATATATATATATATATATATATATATATATATATATAGGGGTTCCCAATAATTATTATTACAGGGCCCAGAGGTCCCCATGGGCCCCCGGATGACAACCCTCCTTTTTTTATTAAAATGTTTTACATTTTTTTAATATTATTTTATTTCTTTTTTTTCTTCTTCTTTTTTTTTTATATATAGATATATTTTTATTAAAGGGCTCAGAGGTCCCCAGAACCCCATGTGTCAAACCCCTTTTTTTTTATATATATATATATTTTTATTTTTGTTTATATATTTTTTTTATTTTTATTTTTATTAAAAGGCCCAGAGGCCCAGAGGCCCAAAGTCCCTGGAAGGCAACCCCCTTGTTTTTTTTTTATAAATGTTTATTTCTTTTTTATACATATTTTTTTTATTTTATTTTTTTATTAAAGGGCCCAGAGGTCCCGGATGGAAAGCCCCCTTTTTTTTGTAATTTCTTTTTATTAAAAAAAAAAAAGATGATAAAAGGGCCCAGAGGTCCCCAGATGGCAACCACCCATATATATTTTTTTCTCTCTTTTTTTTCTCTTTTTATTAAAGGGCCTAGGATGGCTACCCCCTTTTTATATATATTTTTCCTTATTTCTTCTTTTTGTAAAGGGCCCCCCTGCTTCTCAATTTCTGGCACCCCTCCCCCCCCCCCCGGTTCTCTGCTCCAGGGGGCCCATGCCTGAAGCTGTGTAAGGGGGCCCAAAATTCCTGATGGCGGCCCTGGCTATCAACAAAAATAGAGCAACAATTTTGAAAAAAAATGCAATATTTTTTACTTTTTGCCGTAATAAATATCCCCCCAAAAATATATATAAAAAAGTATTTTTTTTCCCCTCAGTTTAGGCCGATACGTATTCTTCTACCTATTTTTGGTAAACAAAATTGCAATAAGCGTTTATCGATTGGTTTTGCGCAAAAGTTATAGCGTTTACAAAATAGGGGATAGTTTTATGGCATTTTTATTAATCATTTATTTTGCCTAGTAATGGCGGCGATCAGCGATTTTTATTGTGACTGCGACATTATGGCGGACACATCAGACACTTTTGACACTATTTTGGGACCATTGTAATTTTTACAGTGAACAGTGCTACAAAAATGCACTGATTACTGTAAAAAATGACACTGGCAGTTAATGGGGTTAACCAGAAGGGGGAGCTATAGGGGTTAAGTGTTTTCTAATGTCTAATTCTTACTGTAGGGGGGCGTGGCTTGGCATGCACTAATTATTGTAAAAATTACACTGGCAGTGAAGGGGGTTAACAGGAAGGGGCGCTGTAGGGGTTAAGTGTGCCCTAATGTGTGATTCTTACTGTAGGGGGCGTGGCTTGGCGTGCACTGATTACTGTAAAGATGACACTGGCAGAGAAGGAGTTAACCTCTAGGTGGCGCTGTAGGGGTTAGGTGTGCCCTAATGTGTGATTCTTACTGTAGGGGGGCGTGACTTGGCGTGCACTAATTACTGTAAACATTACACTGGCAGTGAAGGGGTTAACAGGAAGGGGCGCTGCAGGGGTTAAGTGTGCCCTAATGTGTGTTTCTTACTGTAGGGGGGCGTGGCTTGGCATGCACTAATTATTGTAAAAATTACACTGGCAGTGAAGGGGGTTAACAGGAAGGGGCGCTGCAGGGGTTAAGTGTGTCCTAATGTGTGATTCTTACTGTAGGGGGGCGTGGCTTGGCGTGCACTAATTACTGTAAACATTACACTGGCAGTGAAGGGGTTAACAGGAAGGGGCACTGTAGGGGTTAAGTGTGCCCTAATGTGTGTTTCTTACTGTAGGGGGGCGGGGCTGGACGTGTGACATCACTGATCGCCATTCCCTATGACAGGGAACAGATGATCGGTGACAGGCTCACTAGGAAGCACGGGGAAAGGTTTGTTTACATTTGCCTCTCCCCGTTCTTCCTCTCTGTGACCCGATCGCGGGACACCGGTGGCGATCAGGTCCGCTGTCCCCACGGGGACGGTCATGGAGAAGAGAACCGGGTCGCTAGAGTGACCACGTGTCCCGGATTGCCGGGGACAGTCCCGCATTTTCCAGGTCTGTCCCGGGCACCTTTATTCAAGGACAATACAGTGTCCCGGAATGAAACTGACACAGCCACCCCCCCCCCCCCCCCCGGGCCAATCTGATGCCCCCAAAAAAGGCCGCCACATCCAGGGCTGGATTTGCTCTCCCAGCCGCCCCAAGGCCAGGTTCCAAAATGCACCCCCTCCCCGCCAACCAAACCACCCCCCCCCCCCCCCCAAATCAACAGAGAATGGCAACCGGATGGCAGGGGCGGCACGGTTAGTTCAAATATTATTTGTTTCTTTTTTACTTTTTTATCACTTTTTTTAATTTTGTAGCTTGTCGTTTGCTTTTTTTATGTTTGTATAATTTTCTTATTATCTTTAATATTATTTTTCTTATTCTTTACTTTTTAATTTCAATAATTTAATTATTATTTCTTATTTATTTTTTCACTTAACTTTATTGCTATCACACAGGAGAAAACAATTCCCTGTGTGACAGCAATTGGAGGTGACAGGTTCTCTCTATTGACCCTGTCACCTCCAAAACAGGAGTCCTAGCGCTGTCACAGCTGAGATGGAAAGAGCACAGCTCACGCCTCTCACTGTGTACATCAGTGCCAGGGACAGTCACAGTAGACAAACTCGGCGGCCCGGGTGGAGGACGGAGTCCTGAAAACAGAGCCAGTAGAGAGATATATGTGGGGGAGGGGGGGGGGCAGCACACATTTTACAAGTGATTGCAGTGACATCGCGGCATTCACTTGCTAAAGAGCGAGCGGATTCCTGAAAGAAACTTACCGCCCTTAACTAGCCCCCCGGGGGACTCAATGCCTCTGCCGCCCCTCTGCACCCTGCCGCCCCAAGGCCTGGCCTTGTGGGAAATCCGGGCCTGGCCACATCACCGCTTTACTCACTGACAGTACTTGTCCTGGCCGGGAATGCCTGGGGGAGCACGTGGTCACCCTGGGGGGGGGGGGGGGGTTCAGCTTCAGACAGGAGGAGGGCATTACAGTGAAAGCTGCTTTTATTTATTGTTCCCAGTGCTGAGCTACTTAATAATAATAATAATAATAATATTATTATTATTATTATGATTATACACAATTTTTTCTTTCACAGCTCAGTTTGCGCAGCGCTTTACAACATGAGGGCGTACAGTTATAATGCAATTCAATACAGGAGGGATCAGAGGGCTCTGCTCATTGGAGCTTACAACCTAGAAGAATCTTATAAAAAAAAATATATATATATAAGAAAATAATAAATAAAATACATAAATAAAAAGAATACTGCTTTAAGGGACATGCATGTGAATGTGGCGTCTGTACAGAGCTGCTCTGTAGCTCCTAAATGCAGAGTCTCTCCTTCCTCCTCCTTCCCCTCCTCTCTCCTCTCTCCTCTCTTCTCCTCTCTCCTCTCTCCTCTCTCTCTTCTCCTCTCCAAATCGCAGAGCCGGTGACATGCCTCCATCCCACCAATGTTGAGTGTTGATCTGAGGATTTGGCATGTCAGCCAGTGTCTACACAAGCTTAAGTTTCTATTATTACGCGAAGGATTATCAGGACAGTAGCCTTGCCACAGAATTACAGCCAATCTGCTTGAACACAAGGCTCCTTTTTTATTTATTTTTGGGGCATTTATTGGAATATTTATTTCTATTTTTTTTTTTTTTTTTACTAAAAGTGGATAACTGGTGGCTTGTACAGCAACGTTGTTTTTAATTATTACAAGGGAAGCGTAAAAAAAAAAAAAAAACCCCTAAGCTGCTTGAATGTGTGTCTATTCTCCGTTTGCCGAGCTGTGGAGGGCTCTGCCATCTATCGCACTCACAAGGATAACAGCAGATCAGGCGTTCCTACTGTAGCTCTTCTCTCTCTGGCTCTGCATCGGTGTCTCTCTCTCTCCTGCATCCTCTGGTTGGAAGTTCTGCATCCCCCCCCCCTCCACCCCTACCCTACCCCACCACCCCCACCGTGCCCTAAATGTGCACGTAGAGGTCTACCGGCTGCACCAACATCCAAAATCCATCAAAGGGTTTCATGGTTTTAAGGGTTTTTTAAAGGGTTGGATCTGTGGTTGGCTCATCACCTGCAAACGCTTTGGATATACTGTACTGTATCAGGAGGAAAAACCCAAGGATCCACCTCATCTGGGGCTTTGCTTTGCTGCTGCTGCTTTGCAATTTCTATCTGAAAATTTTCCCACTCGGAAGAGGAGAGGACTTGGATCTGTCTTTCCGTGCAGGATGCGGGGCTTATTTTTATCCAAGCACCACCGTTCCTTTTGGTAAAAGAGGATACATGCATCCTTTAGCAGGTGAGCCCCCCTCCCCCCTTTTTTTTGCATGGTAGAAGTTTTGGGTTGTCCAAAAAAAAAAGGGGGTACCAATTTTCAAGTTGGCTTTGAATGGTTGTGTTCAATGAAAAGTGGCTGCAGATACGGAAAATGCCAAAACCTGAACCTTTTTTCGAAGGCTTGGAAAGGAAGACGTTGAGTGAGATTGGGGGGGGGGGGGGGATTTAAGGCTGTACATGACTTTGGGCACAGCTGGTCTTTTATGTCTTCTGCTGTTTAGGCTTTACCTGAAGGGGAGGGAGGGGTTCCAAGGCTTGGTGGGCGCTTGTAGAGGTCCAAAAAAAAAAGATTTGAGGTTGTGAGGGACAGAGCTTGTGTCTGGAAAAAGGTTAAGGAGATACGATTTAGGTTAAAATTTGGGTAAGGTTTGTAAAATTGGATGAATCTTCAGTTGTACCTTAAGGCTATGAGATTTAGAAGAGGTAAAGGTGAAAATTTGGGTAAGGTTTGTAAAAATTGAATGAATCTTCATTTGTCTTTGAGGATGGTTAGATTTATACAAGGGAGCCCTGTCTGAAAAAAAAAGGGTTAAGGCTATGAGATTTAGAAGAGGTAAAGGTGAAAATTTGGGTAAGGTTTGTAAAATTGAATAAATCTTCAGTCTCTTTGGGGATGGTTTGATTTATACAGGGGAGCCCTGTCTGAAAAAGGGTTAAGGATATGAGATTTAGAAGAGGTAAAGGTTAATGATGAAAGGTCTGCTGCAAGAGATATTTGGGGGCTACCAAGGCAATTTTCTAAATATTTTACGATAAGCGAACGTTGGTTACCCAATTTTTTTACAGATGATGCATCCCATATGCATTATGTATTGCAATGTAAATACTGCTAATTAATATTTCATCCTGCAGCTAGACATATACCTCTCTCAGGCGTGATAAGATTGGTTTCTATTGCATTTCCTTTAGCCTGACAATCTTTGATCAGACACCGATCTTCAGAAACACAAGCTTTGTTTTTTTTTTTTTCCCCTCTGGTCTGTGGGAGGAGATGCTGTTCTGCAAATTTGGCAAAGTCTTTTTTTAGTAGTTATTTAATTAGCCTTTGCATACTGGTGAGCTTTCCTAAAAAGAGTGGGAGACTGCCTGAAATTGGAAAAGCCTTGGAGGAGTTAACGATGTGGAGAATCTGCCGATGTGGAGAGGATATCGGGAGTAGACATGGGGGTTGTATATGGCAAAAAATAAATAAAAAATTGGGTAGTGTAAAAGAGTTATGGAATCTCCAGTTGGCCTTGGCAATGAAATATGGTTAAAAACAATTGGGTAAGGTTCGTAAAATTAAAAAAAAAAATCTCCAGTTGGCTTTGGGGATGGTTTGGTTTCTGTGTTGGAGCTTGTCCTGGAAAGGGGTTGAGGAGATGAGATTTAGAAGAGGTGAGGGTGAAATACGTAAAAAAAAAAAAAAGATGGTCAATGTTTGTAAAATTGAATGAAATCTTCAGTTGGCTTTGGGATGGGTTGGGTTTAAATGGGGGAGCAGTGTCTGAAAAAGGGTTAAGGAGATAACATTTAGAAGAGGTAAAGATAAAAATGTGGGTAAGGTTTGTAAAATTGAATGAGTCTTTAGTTGGCTTTGGGGTGGGTTGGGTTTATGTGGGGGAGCCCTGTCTGGGAAAGGGTTAAGGAGATGCTATTTAGAAGAGGTTAAGCTGAAAATTTGGGTAAGGTTTGTAAAATTGAATGAATCTTCAGTTGGCTTTGGGATGGGTTGGGTTTACATGGGGAGCCCTGTCTGGAAAAGGGTTAAGGAGATATGATTTAGAAGAGGTAAAGGTGAAAATTTGGGTAAGGTTTGTAAAATGTAATGAATTTTCAGTTGGCTTTGGGGATGGTTTGGAGGTAAAGATGAAAACTGGGGTAAGGTTTGTAAAATGTAATGAATTTTTAGTTGGCTTTGGGATGGGTTGGGTTTATATGGGGGAGCCCTGTCTGAAAAAGGGTTAAGAAGATGAAATTTAAAAGAGGTAAAGGTGAAAATTTGGGTAAGGTTTGTAAAATTGAATGAATCTTCAGTTGGCTTTGGGAAAGGTTTGGTCGAGAAAATTACAATTAGAATAGGTGGGGGTCAAATATGGTTAAAAAAATATAATAATTGGTCAATGTTTGTAAAATTTAATAAATCGGTTGGTTTGGGGAGACGTTTGGTTGAGAAGACATTTAGAAGAGGTGGGGGGTTAAAAAAAAAAAAAAGGTTAATGTTCGTAAAATTGAAGGAATCTTCATTTGGCTTTGGGAATGGTTTGGTTTATATAGAAGAACCCAGTCCTGGCAAAGGGTTAAGGAGATGACGATGAGGGTTAGAAGAGGTAGGGGGTAAAAAAAAATTGGGTAACGTTTGCAAAATTGAATGAGTTTTAGTTGGCTTTGGGAATGGTTGGGTTTATATTGGAGAGCCCTGTCTTGGAAAGGGGTTACAGAAATAAGATTTAGTGGGTCAGGCACACGATTCAGTGGTACGGAATGTTCTGAGCAGGTAATGTCCTCGATGAGGCTAACGCGATTCGACAATGCAGCTTTCACACTGCTAAAATCTAGATAGACAGGTCCATAGCACAAGCCGTCACCTGTCTGTCATAAAAGGCTAATGTCAACAGTGGGGGGTGTGGGGGGGTCAGGGCTCTGGAATGATTGGACAGCTTCAAAATAGAAATTCAACACTCGTTCCAAACTACTTCACCCTGTATGAAACCTACCCATAACAAAAATAACATAAAAATGTCCTAGGAACTAGGGCTGGAAGAACATCGTGTTGGCAATTATTTATTTATTTTTCTCCTAAAATGGGTTTGTGTGTTTGTGGATGATGCTGCTGTGTTCAGCTCTCTTCAGAAGGCTCATGGCTTCTAATAATGGGATTTCAGCCTTCGGTGTTAAAAGTGAGCATCTGCTGGCGAGCGTGCCCCCCCCCCCCCAGTATGATGATACGGCTTATATGTATGCTCTGCACAGCCTGTCTGTGGCACATACACCTCCCCGTGTGTTTTTAAAGTGTTCATAAAAGTCTCCGGGCTCTGCAGCGATGTGCGGAATATGCAGAGCTTGTTGGGGGTTTGCGTTCGCGCTGCGTGTCGTGGGTATACTGTCAAGGGGGATGTAAGGGTCACATACCATAAATCCGGGAAATGTAATTACATATTTGTGAAGGCAAGAACCCAAAAGTAGACCTGTCTGTGCTTAACTTAAGGGGTGGGGGGTCAATGTTTAAATGGCACGTCTCATGGTCTAATGGTAGAATGTTCACATCTCACATACACAGACACTCTCTGTCTTTCCCCCTCCCTCCCAATCCGATTTCACCCTCTCTCCTTCTCACTCCTCTCTCTCCTTCTCCCTCTTCTCTCTCCTTCTCCCTCTTCTCTCTCCTTCTCCCTCTTCTCTCTCCTTCTCCCTCCTCTCTCTCCTCCTTCTCCCTCCCCTCTGTCTCTTTCTCCCATTTTCTCTCTTCTTTTCTTTCTCTACTCTCTCCTTCTCCTCCATCCATCCCTCTCTCTCCTTCTTCCTCTCTCTCTCATTCTACTACACTCTTCTCCCTCCCCCCTCATTTTCTCCATCTCCCTTCCCTGTCCTTCTTTCTCCCTCTCCCTCCTTTTCTACTTGCTCTCTTCTTCTCCCCATCTGTCTCTCTTCTTTCTCCTTTCCCCTCTTTTCTTATTTTTCTTGGCTCTCTTTCCTTCCTCCCTCTCTACTTCTTCTTTCTCCTTTCCCCCCTTTCTCTCTCCCTCCTCTTTTCTCCTTCTTCCCCTCTCTCTCATTTTGTTATATTTCCTTCTCCCCCTCTGCCTGTTTCTCTCCTCTCTCTCTCTGCCTCCTTCTGAATATCCACCTCTCCCTCTTTCTCCTTATCTCCCTCTGTCTCTCTCCCTATCTCCTTCTCCCCTTCTCTTTCTACCTCACCTTCCTCTTGCCCTTGCTCTCCTCTTCTTCCTCCTTTCTACTCATTATCCTAATTTCTCCTTCTCCCTCTCTCTCCTCCTTCTCCCCCTCTCCCCCCTTTTCTCTTATTTTCTCCTCCTTACTCATGTTCCCTTTGTCTCCCCCTTTCTCTTCTCTTTCTCCTTCTTCCACCCTCTCTTCTTGGCTTCCCTTTCTTTTTCCCCCTCTGCTTCTTTCTCTGTCTTCCTCAATATCCATCTCTCTTTCTATTACTTTCTCTATATCTCTCTCTGTCTCTCTCCCTACCTCCCTCTCCCCTTCTCTTTCTCCATTTCCACCCTCTCTCTCTCTCTCTCTTCCTTCTCCTCCTTTCTTCTTCTCCCTCTCTCTCCTTCTTCTTCCTCTTTCTCATTCTCCCTATTTCCCCTCTTATCTCACCCTTTCTCCTTCTCCTCCTCTCTCATTATACTCCTCCTTACTCCTTCTCCCTCTCTCTCCTCCTTTCTCTTCCTCTTCTTCTCCTTTCTCCTTCTCACTAGTGTTGAGCGGAATACGCCATATTCGATTTTGCGATATTGCGCGAATAGATAGAAGAATATTTGCGAATATTCGCTAATATCGAATATTCGTGATATTATATCCAAAAAAAATTTTGCGAAATTTCGCTAATGCGAAAATGATTGCGAAATTCTCATAAACGGAGATCATTTCCTGTATTACTAAACTAATATGCACTAAACACTAACTCTACACTAACTCTACTTAAAAGAAAGGAGAATAAGGGGGCAAAAGAAGGGCGGAGAAGATAATCGCGCAATATTCCTATTGCACGATTATCTTCTCCGCCCTTCTTTTGCATCAGAGCCAATCAGAATAACTTGAATGTTCGGCAAAAGGAATATCGCGCAATATTCCTTTTGCCGAATATTCGAGTTATTCTGATTGGCTCTGATGCAAAAGAAGGGCCGAGTAGCTGATGCGATTCTTTTATGTTGCCGAAAATTCGCAATGCGAATTTTCGGCAACATAAAAAAATCGCATCAGCTACTCGGCCCAGGGTCTCTAATCATACCAGAAATGCTTTTAGACGTCGATGTAGATCACTAGGATGTGATCTGTTTTAAAAATAAATTTGAAAAAATACGAATATTCGCCATAGCGAATATTCGCCGCAATATTCGAGTTATTCGCGAATACTCGAATATGCAATATTCGTAGCGAATATTCGCAATGCGGATATTCGTGAGCAACACTACTTCTCACTCTCTCCCCTCCTTTCTCCTTCTTCCTCTTTCTCCTCCCTCTCTCTCCTCCTTTTTCCTTCTCCCCCTCTCCTATTTTTTATCATCCTTTCTCCTTCGCACTATCTCTCCTCATTCTCCTCCTTACTCCTTCCCCTTCTCTTCTCATTCTCCTATTTTCTCCTTCTCCCTCTCTCTCCTCCTTTATCCTCCGTACTCCTTCTCCCTCTCTCTCCTCTTTTCTCACTCTCTCTCTTGCCTCTCCTCCTTCTCCTTCTCCCTCTCTCTCCTCCTCCTCCTCCTCCCTCTCTCTCCTCCTCCTGCTTTCTCCTTCTTCCTCTCTCCCCTCTTATCTCCTCTTTTCTCCTTCTCTCTCTCTTGCTTCTCCTCCTTCTCCTTCTCCCTCTCTCTCCTCCTCCTCCTCCCTCTCTCTCCTCCTCCTGCTTTCTCCTTCTTCCTCTCTCCCCTCTTATCTCCTCTTTTCTCCTTCTCTCTCTCTTGCTTCTCCTCCTTCTCCCTCTCTCTCCTCCTCCTGCTTTCTCCTTCTCCCTCTCTCCCCTCTTATCTCATCTTTTCTCCTTTTCCCTCTCTCTCTCTCATCATTCTCCTCCTTTCTCCTTCTCCCTCTCTCTACTCCTTTCTCCTCCTTTTCTTCCTTTCTCATTCTCTCTCCTACCTCTCCTCCTTTATCCTTCTCCCCTTTCTCTCTCTTCTCCTGCCTGTCACTCTTCTCCTCCTTTCTCCTTCTCCCTCTCTCTCCTCATTCTCCCTCCTGTCTCTCTCCTTTTCCTCCTTTCTCCTTCTCCTTCTCTCTTCTCCTCTCCTCCTGTCACACACACATGCACGGTCATGTACACACGCACACATGATCTTGCTCTTATACACACACCACACACATGTGCATTAACCTAAAACTACCAATCAACCTTTCAGTAGCGCAGACCACACTGAACTGTCTATAAGGTGGACGTCCAGTTGCCTAGGGTTACCGCACAATCCCAACCCTGCCGTAGATCTACCTGACGCAGTTAATATTCTATTAAAGCCGAGCTCTGTGTTTGTAGAAATGTGGCCCCCCCCCCCCCCCCGCTCAGGTCATTTCACTCCTCAATACGAGACCCTCTGAACGTAGCCGGGTACGATGGAGCACGAGCAACCAGAAAATGAACGTCAGCCCCCCCCCCCCCCCTCTCCATATAGAGACTTCGCTGCTCCCCAGGAACGTATTCCGATGTCTGATTATATTATTCATCCGGACGCTGCATAACGATCTGTGATTGGAGGATATCGGTGGAGCTCGGCTCCCCTGTCCACATACCCGGCTCAGTATCAGGGCTGTATATGTGTGGTGTGTGTATATATATATATATATATGTGTTCCTATTCTTCTGGTGCTGCCGTGATGGAGTGGAGAAGACGCCTTGACTGGCGTGTCGGAATTCCCGGAGATATCAATGTCTGCCGTACCCTGATGGGAATCCATGCAGTGGAATCGGATGCCGAGTGCTTAATATAATCAGATTGGAGTGTATCACTCCGAGCCGGTTTATTTGGAGGGGGGGGAGGGGGGGACAATATCACATCTGGAGGGGGGGGGGGCGTTATCAAAACACTTGGGAGGGATGAGAACGACGTGCTCAGAGCTTGTAGGGGCCTCCTATTATATATGAACAGAGCTACCGCTGTCTTCGGCAACCCAGCATGCCAAAGTGGTTCTGCCATTATACCGGTATGGTAATAAGTATAAAGGAGGTTGTTCAATCAGATTGTATAGTGTGCAGGGCCGTCATCAGGGATTATGGGGCCCCTTACACAGCTTCAGGCATGGGCCCCCTGGAGCAGAGAACCGAGGTGGGGGTGGGGGGGGGGGGGTGCTGCCGCCTCCAATTGAGAAGTGGGGGTGCTGCAGTGAATTTAGAAGCGGGGGGGTTGCCGCCGCAAATATTGAGAACATTTTCAAATGAGAAGCGGGGGGCCGTGTGAATTGAGAAGAATAGGGGGGGTTGGGGGGTGCCACAAATTGAGAAGTGGGGGGGGGGCTGCCACTACGAATTGGGGTGGGGGGGCTTTGGCTGCTCTGACAAACCAAAAACAAATAGGGGGGTTGACCTGGGGACCTCTGGGCCCCTTAAAAAACAATAATAAAAAAATATATAAATATAAAAAAAGGGGGGTAGCCATCCGGGGCCCTGGGGACCTCTGGGCCCTTTAATAATAATTAAAAATAAACAAAAATAAATAAACAAAATATAAAAAAAGGGGGGTTGGGGACCTCTAGGCCCTTTAATTAAAAGGACAAAATATATATATATATATATATATATATATATATATATATATATAAAAAACATTTTTTTTTAAATAAATAAAAAAAAGGGGGGGTTGCCATCCGGGGGCCCTGGGGACCTCTGGGCCCTTTAATAAAAATAAAAAATAAATAAAAATAAATAAACAAAATATATAAAAAAAATTAAAATAAAAAAAGGGGGGTTGCCATCTGGGACCCTGGGGACTTCTGGGTCCTTTAATAAAAAATAAAAAATAGGCCCTTTAATAAAAACATTATATATATATATATATATATATATATATATATATATATATATATATATATATATATATAAAATTATTATTTTTTTAAACAAAAAAATAAAATAAAAAAGGGGGGTTGCCATCCGGGGACCTGGGGACCTCTGGGCCCTTTAATAACAAAAAATAAAATAAACAAAATATATAAAAAAAATATATAAAAAGGGGGGGGTTGGGGACCTCTAGACTCTTTAATAAAAACTACAAATATATATATATATATATATATATATATATATATATATAAAATATATATTTTTTTTTATTAAAAAAAAAAAAAAAATGTAAAAAAAGGTGTGTTGCCATCCAGGGCCCTGGGGACCTCCGGGCACCTTAGAGGAAAAAAAAGGGGGGGTTGCCATCCGGGCCGCTTACAAGTGTACTGTCTGTACCCCCCCCCCCCCCCCCCTGATAGTGTGTGCCAAATACTGTAGATGGCGGCCTAAAATTCAATGGGTGAACTCACTGGGGTGACCACATTTCCAAACTGCCATTCAGGGCCACCCTCCCTCTCTCACCTTCCCCAAAAAATATGGGGGGGGGATGTAGTCTCGGGGTTGATGGGGAATTTGGCGGCGGGTTATTTGTTGGGTGAATGTGCCGCTTGCCACCAGATGCAGTGTGCCTGGGACTTGTAGTTCATTGACCTTCATTCTCCATCCATTCCCCCTCCTCATAGCTATCATGGGATGTTTATTTTGGGATTTGTAGTTCGCCAACCATAGGAACACTGCAGGGTGTGCACGCTGGGAGTCGTAGTGCACACGCTGGGAGTCGTAGCTCCTTAACCATGGAAGTGACGCCTGGAATGTGGGTGGGACTTGTCCTCCATTGGCCGTCACTGACCATCCATGCCCACCATAAAAATGTTGGACTTGCAGCTCCTCAGCTTATTGTAGGCTGTGTATTGTGGGATTTGTAGTTCACCAAACATAAGAATGGCGGGCATGCTGGGAGTTGTAGTTTTCTTAACCATGGAAGTGACGCCTGGAATGTGGGTGGGGCTTGTCCTTCACTGGCCATCACCGACCTTCATTGACCATCCATGACAACCATAAATTGTAGGACTTGTAGCTCCTCATCTGTGTATACTGGGACTTGTAGTTCACAACACATAGGAACACTGCCGGGTATGCTGGGAATTGTAGTTCCTTAACAATGGAAGTGATGTGAGGAGTAACACTGGGACTTGTACTGTAGTGCACATGCTGGGAGTTGTAGTTCTTCAACAATGGAAGTGATATAATGAGTAACGCTAGGACTTGTAGTGCACATGCTGGGAGTTGTAGTTCTTTGACAACGGAAGAGATATAATGAGTAACGCTAGGATTTGTAGTGCACATCCTGGGAGTTGTAGTTCTTCAACAACGGAAGAGATATAATGAGTAACACTGGGACTTGTAGTGCACATGCTGGGAGTTGTAGTTCTTCAACAATGGAAGTGATATAATGAGTAACGCTAGGATTTGTAGTGCACATGCTGGGAGTTGTAGTTCTTCAACAACGGAAGAGATATAATGAGTAACACTGGGACTTGTAGTGCACATGCTGGGAGTTGTAGTTGTCGCACGTGTCCCCATAGAGGTGATATCTGTGGACCTCCCCATGGGGAAGATGTTTTGTCTCTAGAAGGCGGATCAGTAACATTGTATATACAGTACAGGGGGCTCCATCCCCCGGCTCTCCCTCCTGGCGCCCTCTACTGACCCTTCATGGAATTGCAGGGCAAGAAAACCACCTTTAAAGGGACCCTGTCACCAATATACAACATGCCACGTCAAAGCACCAAAAATCCAATCCCACACCATCCCAACATTTTGAGATGGGAATGAGGGACACCTACTAGCATATGTAGGCACGCCCCCTGCCACGCACCGGAGAGCCTCGGAAAAAGCCGGAAAGGCCAGAGGACAGGCCCGGCTGACCCCGGCAAACCTCAGAAAGGCTCGGGAACGGAGAATTTCTGAGTCTTTCCTAGCATTTCCAAACGGCTCAGAATGTTCGGCTCGGCTCCGGCTCCCCCCCGCACCTCAGTCCAAACGCGGTACTGCACACCGCTTTGGCCTGAATCCTGCTCGTTTTGCGAGACAACACTCGCAAACCGCGTTAGGATTTTTCAAAACACACGGCGCTCGTATTGGGAAACGCTCATTAACCGCATTGCTCTCAATCCGAGGCTCCACTGTACTTACTTTCCATATATTCCCCCCCTCCCGCCGCCCTCTGGTGCTTCTACCGGCATCGCCCGTGCGACTGGCGAGCCGGGGAAGGGATTTGCCGCCGGCGGAAGTTTTCCATAGAGAATACTGGTGATTGATTAAACTAAACTGGGCTGGCCCCGCCCCACTTCTATCTAATGAAAGCTCTATGATTAATCAATAAATACACTTGGTGGTGACTGACAAAAATAGCAATCGGTGACTGAGTAGCAAACTTATAAATTGATAACAAATGTTACATAAATATCTAATAACAGTAAGTGACTTAAAGTGACTTGTGATGGTAAGTGCAAATACATAGTGCCCCCCGCTCCAGTACATAGTGCCCCCCGCTCCAGTACATAGTGCCCCCCGCTCCAGTACATAGTGCCCCCCGCTCCAGTACATAGTGCCCCCCGCTCCAGTACATAGTGCCCCCCGCTCCAATACATAGTGCCCCCCGCTCCAATACATAGTGCCCCCCGCTCCAATACATAGTGCCCCCCGCTCCAGTACATAGTGCCCCCCGCTCCAGTACATAGTGCCCCCCGCTACACCTTGTGATGATATGTGCAAATACATAGTGCCCCCCGCTCCAGTACATAGTGCCCCCCGCTCCACCTTGTGATGATAAGTGCAAATACCCTTTACATCAGAGTCCACCGAGTTACCCTTTCACTGTAAGGGAGAACTCTGGGGACTCTAACATAAGGGATGCTCTGGTGTACGGCAAGGACTCTGATGTAAGGGGGAACACTGCGGCCTCTGGTGCAAATGGGGAGCTCTGATGTAATGAGTGCTCTGAGAACCCTGATTTACCTCGGCCTACTTACTTAGAGGCAGGAGAGAAAAGGGGGAGGGGGAGACTTAGTCCAGTCTGAATAATGTGTCCGGGTCTCAGACAGTGTGAAACCCAGACGCATGATTCCAAACCCGAACTGTCCGGGTGAATCCCGAACAGGTGGCAACCCTATCAGGGACTACAATTCCCATCATGCCCAGTCATGCTAGAGATTTACAATGCCTCATGGGACGTGTAGTCTCACGACAGCTGGAGGGCCGTGGTTTGGAGATCCCTGCGTGACCCATTAACCTTGCTGGCAGTAGAGTTGTGTTCCGGAGGCCCGTTGGACACTCTCCAGGAACAAAGGTCCAGGAACCCCCGCCGTGTGACCGCTCTGTGACCGCCACGTAACCGCCGTGTGACCGCCACGTAACCGCCGCGTGACCGCTGTGTGACCGCCCTGTGACCGCCGTGTGACCGCCCTGTGACCGCTGTGTGACCGCCCTGTGACCGCCGCATTACCGCCCTGTGACCGCCACATAACCGCCGCATGACCGCCGTGTGACCGCCCTGTGACCGCCACGTAACCACCGCGTGACCGCCCTGTGACCGCCGTGTGACCGCCCTGTGACCGCTGTGTGACCGCCCTGTGACCGCCGCATTACCGCCCTGTGACCGCCCTGTGAACGCCACATGACCGCCCTGTGACCGCCGCGTGACCGCTGTGTGACCGCCGCATGACCGCCGTGTGACCGCCACGTAACCGCCGCGTGACCGATGTGTGACCGCCCTGTGACCGCCCTGTGACCGCCGTGTGACCGCCCTGTGACCGCCGTGTGACCGCCGCATTACCGCCCTGTGACCGCCCTGTGACCGCTGTGTGACCGCCGTGTGACCGCCGCATTACCGCCCTGTGAACGCCACATTACCGCCCTGTGACCGCTGTGTGACCGCCGCATGACCGCCGTGTGACCGCCCTGTGACCGCCACGTAACCGCCGCGTGACCGCTGTGTGACCGCCCTGTGACCGCCCTGTGACCGCCGTGTGACCGCCCTGTGACCGCTGTGTGACCGCCCTGTGACCGCCGCATTACCACCCTGTGACCGCCCTGTGACCGCCACGTAACCGCCGCGTGACCGCCGTGTGACCGCCCTGTGACCGCCACGTAACCACCGCGTGGCCACCCTGTGACCGCCGTGTGACCGCCCTGTGGCCGCCGTGTGACGGCCCTGTGACCGCTGTGTGACCGCCGCATTACCGCCCTGTGACCGCCCTGTGAACGCCACATGACCGCCCTGTGACCGCCCTGTGACCGCTGTGTGACCGCCGCATTACCGCCCTGTAACCGCCCTGTGAACGCCACATGAATGCCCTGTGACCGCCCTGTGACCGCTGTGTGACCGCCGCGTGACCGCCCTGTGACCGCCGCGTTCTCCAGTCGCGTTCTCCAGGCGCCGCAGTTTGTCAAAGTTTCTCTTTCTCAGCCTCTGATACATTGTTACTATTCTTAGAACCTCCATTACCGCGGAAAATGATATTGCGAGCTGCGCAGTCACCGATCGGGTGTATCTGAGTGGAACGTCGCTCCCGGGGAAAAAAATATGAGAATCTCGCAGATTTTCCGATGATTCAGTGACGGCTTTGTTGCTAAATCTCACGGCCCTGCAACAACACGGGTCAATGACGCCGCCTTCATCACTACTGTATATCACACCAGCCGGGGGAGGGGAGGGGGGGAGGGGAGTCCACCGATAGAAAGGTTCTCCGAGGCGGAGGATCCGTCACCTCTCCTGCGCTTCCTCTGAAGGTCGTCACTGAACTCCATAGAGAGTCAACTAAATAAGTGAAGGACCTAATGACACTAAGGGGGGGGGGGGGATTAACCGCTTGTCTACCGGGGACTTTTACCCCCCTTTTCTGCCCAGGCCAATTTTCAGCGCTGTCACACTTTGAATGACAATTACGCGGTCATGCGACGCTGTTCACATTTTTATGATTTTTTTGAGACCAATAGAACTTTCCCGGTTTACATTTTTCGCGAAAAAAATACCCACATTTTTGAAAAAAAAAAATTTTTTCCTAGTTTCTGTTTTTCTCCTGATGGCCATTGATAGGTTGCACTGATGGGCACTGATGGGGTTGCACTGATGGGGTGACACTGATGGGTACCGATAGGCTGTACTTATGGGCACTGATGAGCCTGCAATGATGGGCACTGATGAGGTTGCACTGATGGCCATTGATAGGCTACACTGATGGGCACTGATGGGGAGGCAATGATGAGCACTGATAGGCTGCACCCATGGGCATTCATGGGCACTAATGGGGTGACACTGATGGGCACTGAGGAGGTGGCACCTATGGGCATTGATAGGCACTGATGAGGCAACACTAATGAGCACTGATAGACAACACTAATGGGCACTGATGAGGCGGCACTGGTGAGGCGGCACTAATGGGCACTGATGAGGAGTCACTGATAGGCACTGATGACGTGGGAATAATTGGTAATGATGGGCAGTGATGAGGCTGCAATGATGGACACTGATGATGTGGCACTGATTGGTACTGATAAGGTTGCACTGATGGGGACATATGGGCACCGATGAGGCTGCACTGATGGGCACTGATGAGGCTGCACTGATGGGAACTGATGAGGCTTCACTGATGGCCATTGATAGGCTGCACTGATGGGCACTGATAAGGAGGCACTGATGGGCACTGATGAGGTTGTACTGATGGACACTGATGGGAAGGCACTGATAGGCATTCATGGGAACTGATGGGACGACACTGATGGGCGCTGACGAGTCGGCACTGATGGGCATTGCTAGGCACTGATGAGGAGGCGCTTATGAGGCTGCACTGATTGGCAGCACTGATGGGCACTGTTGATCAGGACACTCATTATCAGTGTAGATGTCCCCTGTGTGGATTGTCGCTTCCTGGCTCTCCTCATGCGCTGTCAGTGTGAGAAGAGGAATGCCAATAACTGGCAAATCCTGTTTACAACGTGATCAGCTGTGATTGGACACAACTAGTCACATGGTAAAGGGCCGTTGTGATTGGCTCTTCACCCCGATCTGTTATCAGCAATCACAGATCCCTGGCGCTGCGTTGGGTGCACGAGGAGATCGGACTTTTAGCCCTCGTTCAGATTCACTGCGGCTTGGAAATCGTGCAGATTTTCGGAGTTCGGCGCGGCGATGGCGTCACATTGTTCAGATTTCGGAGTTTGGTGCGGCGCTGCGATGGCGTCACATTGTTCAGATTTCGGAGTTTGGTGCGGCGCTGCGATGGCGTCACATTGTTCAGATTTCGGAGTTTGGTGCGGCGCTGCGATGGCGTCACATTGTTCAGATTTCGGAGTTTGGCGCGGCGTGGCGATGGCGTCACATTGTTCAGATTTCGGAGGATCGGCGGACAGCGGGATGACGTCGGTCCCTCCCTCCTCGGAGTGCAGGAAGGAGGAAGGAAGCCGCTGACAATGTTTTCTTCCCCATTTGGCAATTAGATTGCGGCGCTCTCGGCGGGTAATGCATCATGTTTTATTAATGTTCACAAAGACGCGTCTCAGCCAAGTGCGCCAATCTGGAGGGAATCGCAGGTTAGAGGGGCAAATACTAACTGGTTAACCGCTAACAAGACGTGATGAATCGCTCCGCGCCGAGTCTGCGCCTCTCAGGGAGGACCCAACAGACAGCTGGGATACGAGGAGACGGTGTATAGTGCTGGGGGGGTCACAGGAATATAACCAAAAATAAATAACACATTTTAATAATATTAACAATAATAGTGATAATATTAATAATATTAAAAAATAATCATAATAATAATGATAATTATTATAATACTGGTATTATTATTGGTGTAGTTGTTAATAATAATAATAATAATAATAATAATAATAATTTTACCAGCAATTATTTATTATTATTATTATTATTATTATTATTATTTTACTGGTATTATTATTGTTGTTGTTTATTATTTATATTATTAGTATTATTATTATAATACTGGTATTATTATTGGTGTTGTTGTTAATAATAATAATAATAATAATAATAATAATTTTACCAGCAATTAATTATTATTATTATTATTATTATTATTATTATTATTATTATTTTACTGGTAATATTATTGTTGTTGTTTATTATTTGTATTATTATTATTATCATCATTATTATTATTATTATTATTATTATTATTATTATTATTATTATTATTATTATAATACTGGTATTATTATTGGTGTTGTTGTTAATAATAATAATAATAATAATAATAATAATAATAATTTTACCAGCAATTAATTATTATTATTATTATTATTATTATTTTACTGGTATTATTATTGTTGTTGTTTATTATTTATATTATCAGTATTATTGTTATAATACTGGTATTATTATTGGTGTTTTTGTTAATAATAATAATAATAATAATAATATTAATAATAATTATTATTATTTTACCAGCAATTAATTATTATTATTATTATTATTATTATTATTATTATTATTATTATTATTTTACTGGTATTATTATTGTTGTTGTTTATTATTTATATTATTATTATTATTATTATTATTATTATTATTATACTGGTATTATTATTGGTGTTGTTGTTAATAATAATAATAATAATAATAATAATAATATATTGCTGGTAAAATTATTATTATTATTATTATTATTATTATTATTATTATTATTATTAATAATAATAATAATAATAATAATAATAATTTTACCAGAAATATATTATTATTATTATTATTATTATTATTATTATTATTATTATTAACAACAATACCAATATTAATACCAGTAATGTAATAATAATAATAATAATAATAATAATAATAATAATAATAATAACAAGCAACAACAATAATAATAATACCAGTAAAATAATAATATTAATAATAATAATAATAATAATAATAATAATAATAACAAAAACAACAACAATAACAGGAATGTAATAATAATAATAATAATAATAATATAAAAACAACAACAATAACAACAATACCAGTAATATAATACTACTACTACTACTAATAATAATAATAATAATATAAATACCAACAACAACAACGATACCAGTAATATAATAATAATAGTTATAATAATAATATAAAGAACAACAATAATACCGTTAATATACTACTACTAATAATAATAATATAAATAACAACAACGATAATACCAGTAATATATTAATTATAATAATAATAATATACAGTAAGTATCTATATATCTAACATTGTACCCCAACGCGTTTCGCCAGGAATAATTCTCTTCTTCTTCAGGGATCTTCAATGTTTATCTAAATATTATCAGATTTGAAGAGAGAATATTATAATGTACCCCAAATTTTCCTAATTTCCTATACTATCCCAACCATTGGCAGAAGTAGACGGATATTTTCACCGACTTCAGATACTTTATTTTATTGATCACTGCACTCCCCTGACAATGCTTTCATCTGCTTTTCTTTCCATGGAAGCACCATCTACTGTATGTTCAGGCATCACCCAGAGTCACCATCTACTTACTGGACGGGCTGTGATTGCACAATTATGTAAATCTTGCTGTCTATGCAGTTCTTGGCAGTGTTCACAAATGTCTGGCACAGATCAGCCCCCTGCTGTAGTCCATGAATTCTTCTATAAAGTTCCAGTCTGATCACTGGGGGAAGGGAGACTGAGGAAATGTCTCCTCCTACTTCTACAAAGTTACAATGTACAGTCTGATCACTGGGGGAGTGGAGACTGTGGAAATGCTTCCTCCTGCCTGCAGCAAACTGATAGCATCATCATTGCAGCCTAGGCACAGTCACTGGAGTTTAAAAATGGCTTTCTAATGATAAAAGATGGACCTTTAAAAATAAATGCCCGTGTTGCTGTATATCATGGGTCTTCAAACTATAGCCCTCCAGTTGTTCAGGAACTACAATTCCCATCATGCCTAGTCATGTCTGTGAATGTCAGTGTGTTACAATGCCTCATGGGAAGTGTAGTTCTACAACAGCTGGAGGGCCGTAGTTTGAGGATCCTTGCTGTATATTGTGAGGTTTTCGGGAATTTCTTCCTGCAGACTTGTAAAGTGACTGACGGGTCGGACTTCAGAGGATCTGATATTTTGTATAGCAGCGTCCCCCCCCCCCCTCTGGCTTCAGAAACTAGGATAAAATTGTCAGTAATTTATATTTAGAAATCCAATTGGCTCTGACATTCCATATTACGGGGAAGTTTAAATTTAGATCAAAGTTCTTCTTGGCAGGAGAGCTCCGGGGGCTGGAGAGCGGAGTGAGGAGAAGTCAGCAACAAGCTACTGAAATCTTCCCTTATTTACAGGAAATGATTAAAGGCGATGTCTTAAAGAGACGGTACAGTATCTGGGGAGACTCTTATTTTAGGGGGTTCCATATTCTAATAGGACTCCCCTTCCCGCAGACCCCCCCAAAAGGCAACTGGGCCAGGGTTGTGAGGATGAGGCCCTTGTCCTCATATCTCCTGCCTAAGTATCCTTCCTATAATAAGGGCATGGTACCTGGAATGGTTCAGGTCAGGGGGATGCCCACAATTGCCACCCCTCTATAGCCAGACAAGCTGCATGCTTGGACAAGGGTCTGGTATGGATTCTGGGGGAGATAAGGATCTGGTATATATTCTGGAGGGATAAGGATCTGGCATGGATTCTAGGGGGGGATAAGGGTCTGGTATGGATTCTAGGAGGGGATAAAGGTCTGGCATGGATTCTCGGGGGGGGGGGGTCTGGTATGGATTCTTGGCTAGATAGGGGTCTGGTATTGATTCTGGAAAAGATAAGGGTCTAGTATATATTCTGGGGGAGATAAGGGTCTTGTATGGATTCTTGGGGAGGGGGGTAAGGGTCTGGTATGTTTTCTGGGGAGTATAAGGGTCTGGTGTGGATTCTGAGGGGGGGGGGGTAAGTGTCTGTTATAGATTCTGGGGTAGATAAGGTTCTGGTATGGATTCTGGGAGGGATAAGGGTCAGGTATGAATTCTGGGGGGGATAAAGGCCTGGTATGGATTTGGGCGGGGGGGATAAAGGTATAGTATGGATTCTGGGGAAGATAAGGGTCTGGTATGGATTCTGGGGAGGGTAAGGGTCTGGTATGGATCCCAGGGAATAAGGGCCTGGTATGGATTCTGGGGAGGATAAGGGTCTGGTATGGATTCTGTGGGGGATAAGGGTCTGGTATAGATTCTAGGGGATAAGGGTCTGGTATTGATTCTGTGGGGGATAAGGGTCTGGCGTGGATTCTGGGGGGATAAGGGTCTGGTATGGATTCTAGGGGGAATAAGGGTCTGGTATGGATTCTGGGGGGATAAGGGTCTGGTATGGATTCTAGGGGGAATAAGGGTCTGGTATGGATTCTGGGGGGAATAAGGATCTGGTATAGTTTATAGGGGGATAAGGGTCTGGTATGGATTATGTGGGGCATAAGAGTCTGGTATGGATTCTGGGAGGGGGATATAGGTCTGGTATGGATTCTGGGGTGGGATAAGGGTCTGGTATGGATTATGGGGTGGGATAAGGGTCTGGTATGGATTCTGGGGTGAGATAAGTTTCTGGTATGGATTCTGGGGTGGGATATGGGTCTGGTATGGATTCTGGGGTGGGATAAGGGTCTGGTATGGATTCTGGGGTGGGATAAGGGTCTGGTATGGATTCTGGGGTGAGATAAGTTTCTGGTATGGATTCTGGGGTGGGATATGGGTCTGGTATGGATTCTGGGGTGGGATATGGGTCTGGTATGGATTCTGGGGTGGCATAAGGGTCTGGTATGGATTCTGGAGTGGGATATGGGTCTGGTATGGATTCTGGGGTGGGATATGGGTCTGGTATGGATTATGGGGTGGGATAAGGGTCTGGTATGGATTATGGGGTGGGATAAAAGTCTGGTATGGATTCTGGGAGGGGGATATAGGTCTGGTATGGATTCTGGGGTGGGATAAGGGTCTGGTATGGATTATGGGGTGGGATAAGGGTCTGGTATGGATTCTGGGGTGAGATAAGTTTCTGGTATGGATTCTGGGGTGGGATATGGGTCTGGTATGGATTCTGGGGTGAGATAAGTTTCTGGTATGGATTCTGGGGTGGGATATGGGTCTGGTATGGATTCTGGGGTGGCATAAGGGTCTGGTATGGATTCTGGAGTGGGATATGGGTCTGGTATGGATTGTGGGGTGGGATATGGGTCTGGTATGGATTCTGGGGTGGGATAAGGGTCTGGTATGGATTCTGGGGTGGGATAAGGGTCTGGTATGGATTCTGGGTCTGGTATGGATTCTGGGGTGGGATATGGGTCTGGTATGGATTCTGAGTTGGAATAAGGGTCTGGTATAGATTCTGGGGTGAGATAAGGGTCTGGTATAGAATCTGGGGTGGGATAAGGGTCTGGTATGGAACAAACATAGAAGCCAGGAAATGTAATCTGCCAGAAATATCAATGGTATTTTATTTCCTTTGTAAATTTAAATTTGTTTTGTTTTTTAATTTTAATTCAATAAAAAAACTTTTTTTTTTTTTTTTTGCATTAGGACAGTTTTTTCCAAAGCAAGGCTAGGGTTGCCATCTGTCCAGGGATTCACCCACACAGCTCGAGTTTTGAATCATGTGTCCGGGTTTCAGTTCGCTGGAAACCCGGACATAATATTCAGATAGGAATGTGGCTCAGGAACGGCCCTGATAGGAGGGTGAGGAGGCACTATGCACACCACATTACTATTCTCTTTGGAGCTCCTAAAGGTGTCCCAGGTCTGTTACAATCCTATAGGGCAGCGACGGAGAACCTCAGTACCCCAGATGTTTTGGAACTCCATTTCCCATGATGCTCTGCAGTGTAGTTGAGCATCATGGGAAATGTAGCTCCAAAACATCTGGGGTGCCAAGGTTCACCATCACTGATTTAGGGTATGCCAAAAAATATTTTTTTACCGCTGTGCGCCGCTAAAGTGTTCAGGTTTGACTTGAAGAAAAGGTCGCAACCCTACGGGGGGCCCAGGTCAAGTTTTGCATCAGGGACCACAAGCTTCAAACTATGCCTCTGGGTCTCATGATACCCCACACCAGGGCTCGACAAAATCCGGGCGCCAGGTCTCAATTGCGACAAGAAATCGTGACCTGGCGGCCGCTGGTATCTGAAGGCCGCAGAGCTGCGGCCTCAATTACCGGCCGTCGCGGGCCCGCCAAGATCGCGGGGGAGGTGGGGGCGCACAGAGGCACAGGATCCTATGTTTCCGTGCGCCCCCACCTCCACCGCCGAGCGATCGCGGCCGGCTCGCGACGGACGGTAACTTAGGCCGCAGCTTTGCAGCCTTGTGAAGGCCCAAGCTTCCTCCTGAGACCTGCGCCATCTGGTGGTGACCGTTGGCATTACAAGTAAAACAGCAGTTCTAATGTGTGTTTTTTTTACTGTTTTCACTGCCATCTCCTTCCCCCTAATTAGAACCCCCAAACATTATATATATATATTTTTTTTTCTAACACTCTAGAGAACAAAATGGCGATCGTTGCAATACTTTCTGTCACACCGTATTTGCGCAGCGGTCTTACAAGCGCACTTTTTTGGGGAAAAAAATACAATTTTTTAAATTAAAAAATAAGACAACAGTAAAGTCAGCCCAATTTTTTTTTTATATTGTGAAAGATAATGTTACGCCGAGTAAATTGATACCCAACATGTCACGCTTCAAAATTGCGTCCGCTCGTGGAATGGCGACAAACTTTTACCCTTTAAAATCTCCATAGGCGATGTTTAAAAAATTCAACAGGTTGCATCTTTTGAGTTACAGAGGAGGTCTAGGGCTAGAATTATTGCTCTCGCTCTAACGATCGCGGCGATACCTCACACCTGTGTGGTTTGAACACCGTACGTGTGCGCTTCTGCGCGCGAGCTCGGCGGGACGGGGCGCGTTTTCTGGCTCCTAACTTTTTTAGCTGGCTCCTAGATTCCAAGCAAATTTGTCAAACCCTGCCCCATACCCAGAAGATCTGCTCCATTAATGAGGACTCCCGTGTTTCAGGAGCTTGGGATCCTGGCTTGGTAATCGTAACTGGAATTCTTCTTTAGTAGAGTTGGGTAACAACCGGCCCTTTCCTTCCAGGAACTTTGATTGGCAGCAGACTCTTATTAGCGGCGTTCTTCGTATTTGTGTCCAGGAAGGAGCATTCCGAACTCTCCCCCCCGAAGTTATGAAATCAGAACCAGGCAGCTCCCTGTGACTCTTAGGAAGTTGTGATTGATTATTTGGTCTCTGTGTTTAGGCTGAGGACGAAAAGCCTATAAATTCTAAACTTCCAGACACGCGATAGCGGCCTCGGCCTTCGCGTTGTACTCCCGGCCTTCATTGCCTGTGCTGACATTTTTCATCCAACGGTTTTCAGAAACAATAGAAGAAGGTGGCGAAATCCCGATATGGAATAATAGGAGGGGAGGTGTTTGGCAGGACAGGTCTGTAGGGTTGTTTTTTCTTTTGTGGTATTTTCTTTCTTGTCTACTGATGGACACAGGAAGTCACTAACCTTCTGGCTATACTGCCGTCTACAGGAGGATTTGACACGGACCTACAAAGAAACTATAGGCCAGCCAGGGATAAAATTTCCTACAACCGGCACCCCTCTGTTTTTTGCTGGTGTCTTTTTGTCACCAGAGCACTAGGGGAACTAACTTGAGTCACAGAATTTAGGTAGCAGTTGGTCCTCCTCACCAGAGCTCCTGAATCTGGGCCATAAAGCCTAGGAGGTCCTTGTTTATTTTGCTGCAAGCTGACACCAGGTATTCTGGGAAGTCTAGGCAGTGATTTCAGGAGTACCATTGGAAGTTCTGCCAGGAATTGTGGAAACGCCATTGGAAGTCCTGGTAGGGATTCTGGAAGTACCATTGGAAGTCCTGGCATGGTTTCTGTGGGTACAATTGGAAGTCCTGCTATGGATTTTGGAAACACCATTGGAAGTCCTGGTAGGGATTTCGGGAGTACCATTGGAAGTCCTGGAAGGCATTCTACGAATACCATTGAAAGATCTGCCAGGGATTCTGGAAGTACCTTTGATATCCTGGCTGGGATTCTACAAGTACCACTAAAAATCCTGGCAGGGTTTCTGTGGGTATCACTGGAAGTCCTGGTAAGGATTTCAGGAGTACCATTGGAAGTCCTGGAAGGGATTCTATGAATACCATTGAAAGATCTGCCAGGGATTCTGGAAGTACCTTTGAAGTCCTGGCTGGGATTCCACAAGTACCATTGAAAGTCCTGGCAGTGACTTCATTTCGGAAGTACCATTGGAAGTCCTGGAAGGGATTCTACAAGTACCATTGAAAGTCCTGCCAGGGATTCTGGAAATACCTTTGATGTCCTGACTATAAGTACCACTGAAAATCCTGGAAGGGATTCTGTGAGTACCATTGGTAGTCAAACTGAAAAGGGAAAAATTGGGACTTTAAGCGAGGCTGCAGACAAGGTGGGGATAGTATAAAAGTACAAATTTATTCATGGAAGTGCAAGTATACATCAACATACAGAAAAACATGTAAATGAAAACATATGTATTTCAAATAGAGGACATTACTTTATATTGAAAACACATAATATGTGCATATACAATAAGCGCAGCAACAGATGCAGCAATGCCTGGCCAGGTGCCACATGCTAATGTGCATGGATAGATGGATGCATCCAATGACAATATATGTACAGAAGGCATATTAACAATTATAGCGAAAAGGTTACACATATGAGGAACTGGTAAAAAGCATATAAAAATACCAATGCTAAAAATATAATGACAAAGAATATAGCATCCATATTAGCCCAGGATATGTATAGCATCCATATTAGCCCGACGCGTTTCGTGTCTATGGGCACTCTTCAGGGGCGGGATGCTTGAATTATCTAGAACGGATAGAGCATAATTAATGAATAGTTCATAAATGGATAACCAGTGTGGGGTGGGAAGAATATCCACCTAAAGTACTCACATAGGATCTAAGGTAAAAAGATATGGGATGTATGGAGCCATAGCCGAAAGGAAATGTCCGCCAGGGGAGCTGTGGCGGCATTACAGCACATAGCTCACTCAGGACATCTCCTGAGATTAACAATGTTGTAGCGGGAGGCCATAGGTCTGGTAATTTTATTATGGTCACTGTATGTCCATTGCCTTAATCTGTCTGCGACTCGGGAGCTGCGACGCGCGTTATGCACTGCCCCCTCCCGTCCTTCTCCCCGCCCTCAGTGGGTGGAGGTTTGCCCGGGTGGTGGGGTCAGTTCGCATCTCGCGTCGGCGCCATGTGTCCCGCCCAGCTCGTGACGTCGGTGCTGGCGTCACCACGCTGGATGCGGTTTCCATCTCAGCGGGCGTTACCCGGACAGATGAGTGTACGCTGTGGGCAGTCCCGCCCACGCCGCCGCTCCGTCGCTCCTCCGGATTTCCGTCCCGCCCACATGACGTTGACGGCTTACTAGCGTCCACGTGTGTAGGGCGGCAGTATAAATGCCCTCCCTTAGATCTCTTTGGTCACTAGCTTGCTAGTGGGTTGCTACACCACATTTTTGCTGGATGTCAGAGGAGCCCTGGACGCCACTATTAGGTTATTTTACCTACCCCTTTGTGTGGGTTGGCTGTCTTCGGTTTGGCCCCAATACTTATCTATTTATTTTCTATCTCATTGTTTTTTTAGACCCCAGCTGGCTAGCTGCTTTGCTTTATATACCATATGCACACCTGATCCTGCACTTATTTTGCCTGGGAGGTCTCCTGCTGTCCCTGTCCTGTGTGTGCTGTAATGCCGCCACAGCTCCCCTGGCGGACATTTCCTTTCGGCTATGGCTCCATACATCCCATATCTTTTTACCTTAGATCCTATGTGAGTACTTTAGGTGGATATTCTTCCCACCCCACACTGGTTATCCATTTATGAACTATTCATTAATTATGCTCTATCCGTTCTAGATAATTCAAGCATCCCGCCCCTGAAGAGTGCCCATAGACACGAAACGCGTCGGGCTAATATGGATGCTATACATATCCTGGGCTAATATGGATGCTATATTCTTTGTCATTATATTTTAGCATTGGTATTTTTATATGCTTTTTACCAGTTCCTCATATGTGTAACCTTTTCGCTATAATTGTTAATATGCCTTCTGTACATATATTGTCATTGGATGCATCCATCTATCCATGCACATTAGCATGTGGCACCTGGCCAGGCATTGCTGCATCTGTTGCTGCGCTTATTGTATATGCACATATTATGTGTTTTCAATATAAAGTAATGTCCTCTATTTGAAATACATATGTTTTCATTTACATGTTTTTCTGTATGTTGATGTATACTTGCACTTCCATGAATAAATTTTTTTTTTACTTTATACTATCCCCACCTTGTACTTTTATACATCCCAATTGTCTGACTTTTTAAAGTCTTTTTCAGCCTCATACACCTCATTTAAAGTTTTTCTATCTCCTAAACCAGTCCCAGGGGATATCTACACCTCATTTAAAGTCCCACATGTCCCCTTTCCTATATTACCATTGGTAGTCCTGGAAGAAATTATACAAGTACCATTGGAAGTCCTGTCATGGGTTTTGGAAACCCCATTGGAACTCCTGGCAGGGATTCTGTGAGTACCATTAGTAGTCCAGGCAGGAATTGTACAAGTACCATTGGAAGTTCTGGTAGGGATTCTGAGAGTACCATTGGAAGTTCTGGTAGGGATTCTGAGAGTACCATTGGAAGTTCTGGTAGGGATTCTGAGAGTACCATTGGAAGTTCTGGTAGGGATTCTGAGAGTACCATTGGAAGTTCTGGTAGGCATTCTGAGAGTACCATTGGAAGTTCTGGTAGGGATTCTGAGAGTGCCATTGGAAGTTCTGGTAGGGATTCTGAGAGTACCAGTGGAAGTTCTGGTAGGGATTCTGGGAGTGCCATTGGAAGTTCTGGTAGGGATTCTGAGATTATTATTGGAAGTTATGGTAGGGATTCTGAGAGTGCCATTGGAAGTTCTGGTAGGGATTCTGAGATTATTATTGGAAGTTCTGGTAGGGATTCTGAGAGTGCCATTGGAAGTTCTGGTAGGGATTCTGAGAGTACCATTGGAAGTTCTGGTAGGGATTCTGAGAGTGCCATTGGAAGTTCTGGTAGGGATTCTGAGAGTACCATTGGAAGTCCTGGTAAGGATTTCAGGAGTACCATTGGAAGGCCTGGCAGGGTTTCTGTGGGTATCACTGGAAGTCCTGGAAAGGATTTCAGGAGTACCATTGGAAGTCCTGGAAGGGATTCTATGAATACCATTGAAAGATCTGCCAGGGATTCTGGAAGTACCTTTGAAGTCCTGGCTGGGATTCCACAAGTACCATTGAAAGTCCTGGCAGTGACTTCATTTCGGAAGTACCATTGGAAGTCCTGGAAGGGATTCTACAAGTACCATTGAAAGTCCTGCCAGGGATTCTGGAAATACCTTTGATGTCCTGACTATAAGTACCACTGAAAATCCTGGAAGGGATTCTGTGAGTACCATTGGTAGTCCTGGAAGAAATTATACAAGTACCATTGGAAGTCCTGTCATGGGTTTTGGAAACCCCATTGGAACTCCTGGCAGGGATTCTGTGAGTACCATTAGTAGTCCTGGCAGGAATTGTACAAGTACCATTGGAAGTTCTGGTAGGGATTCTGAGAGTACCATTGGAAGTTCTGGTAGGGATTCTGAGAGTGCCATTGGAAGTTCTGGTAGGGATTCTGAGAGTACCATTGGAAGTTCTGGTAGGGATTCTGAGAGTACCATTGGAAGTTCTGGTAGGGATTCTGAGAGTACCATTGGAAGTTCTGGTAGGGATTCTGAGAGTACCATTGGAAGTTCTGGTAGGATTCTGAGAGTACCATTGGAGTTCTGGTAGGCATTCTGAGAGTACCATTGGAAGTTCTGGTAGGGATTCTGAGAGTGCCATTGGAAGTTCTGGTAGGGATTCTGAGAAGTACCAGTGGAAGTTCTGGTAGGGATTCTGGGAGTGCCATTGGAAGTTCTGGTAGGGATTCTGAGATTATTATTGGAAGTTATGGTAGGGATTCTGAGAGTGCCATTGGAAGTTCTGGTAGGGATTCTGAGATTATTATTGGAAGTTCTGGTAGGGATTCTGAGAGTGCCATTGGAAGTTCTGGTAGGGATTCTGAGAGTACCATTGGAAGTTCTGGTAGGGATTCTGAGAGTGCCATTGGAAGTTCTGGTAGGGATTCTGAGAGTACCATTGGAAGTTCTGGTAGGGATTCTGAGAGTACCATTGGAAGTTCTGGTAGGGATTCTGAGAGTACCATTGGAAGTACTCTCAGAATCCCTGCCAGGACTTCCAATGGTATTCATAGAAAATAAAGGGAATAAAAGCCTATAATAGAAAAACAAATGCAGCCACCACATCTGAAAAAAGAGAAGAAGCTACAATCGAATGCCTTTATACATGGCCTCCTATAGAGGCTTTCGCACACATTCCTTCTATTAGTCTCTCTTCGATAATCCATCCAACCTTTGCACCTGTTTATAGAGAAAAAAACACAAACAAATTAAAAAGCCAATCTCCCATTATGACCCTATAATTGTCTCCATCTCCTCATTGTGATGCTGTGCGGCTCGTCCTTGGTCGGGAACAGCGGCAGCGGCGTTGTATGCGCCGTCGGGCCCAGGTTTCCCCCACACAGATGACACAGAACACTTGTGGATGAACGGCGGTATAATCTTCCTTTGATTGAATTTCTTTAGAAGGAGAATGTGAATGTGCAATTTCAAACTCAATTAAGAAGAGAACAGCTGAACAATCGGAGCTGAAGAGCATGTCTGTTTAATGAGCGAGGAACATGCCGGATCGTCCCTCAACTCATCTCATCGTATCTCCTCCCAGTGTAGAGCGGCCGCCAAGGTGAGCGGTGAGACTCCGGGGTGAGGAGGACCGAGAGCTCAGAGGAACCTTCACCTACAATGGACTGGCCTTGCCGTCATATCATAGAAATTGCAGCAATCTTGAGTCTTGAATGGAGGAGGCATGGGCGTCTGCAGGTAGGGGCAAGGGGGGACAATCGCCCCCCCCCTCTGGAATCGTCAAGAAGGTGTTGCAGTTGCCATCTTCAGTGTCCCCTGTTTTTTTTTTAGTCTTCTGGCTGTTCTTTGTCCTGACACACCTGACGTCCCTCCCTCACCCCCGGCCCGATCATAGGGTGAGATGGTTTGGCCGCTCGGGCCTCTGCTTGGCAGTTCAACCGTTACGCCGCTCCTCTTCAGTGGTTGGCTGCCTGCCTGTGTACATGTTGTGGTTCTGCGGATGCCCATGGGGGGAGGTCTTGTTTGCTAAATTTGTCTTTCTCCACCTTTCTTCATTCAAAAATGTAATTGAAATGATGCAAAACCTTTAGGCACTCCAGTCCCTCATCCCCCTTCCTTATATCAGAGTCCTAACCCCCCCTTTCACATCAGAGCCTCAGCCCCCCCCCCCCACTCCATCCTCACATCCTCAGTCAGTCCTCAGTCCCCCCCCCCCCCCCACACTCCATCCTCACATAAGAGTCCTCAGTCCCCATACCCCCTTTCACATCAGGGTTCTCATTCTCCTGCCATTCACAGCAGAGGCCCCAGTCCCCCCTTTCACATAAGAGCCTCAGCCCCCCTTCCACCTTCAGATAATAGTCATCAGTCCCCATACCCCCTTCCACATCAGAGTCATCAGTTCCCCCTTCCCTTCCTCATCAGAGTCATCAGTTCCCCATTCCCTTCCATATCAGAGTCATCGGTTCCCCCTTCCCTTCCTCATCAGAGTCATCAGTTCCCCCTTCCCTTCCTCATCAGAGTCATCAGTTCCCCATTCCCTTCCATACCAGAGTCATCAGTTCCACCTTTCCTTTCACATCAAAGTCCTCAGTTTCCTTTTCGCATCAGTGTCCTTATTTTCCCCTTCCCTTTCACATCAGAGTCCTCAGTTTCCCCTTCCCTTTCACATCAGAGTCCTCAGTTTCCCCTTCCCTTTCACATCAAAGTCCTCAGTTCCCCCTTCCCTTTCACATCAGAGTCCTCGGTTCCCCCTTCCCTTTCACATCAAAGTCCTCAGTTCCCCCTTCCCTTTCACATCAGAGTCCTCAGAGATCTGTCCTTTCTTCCTCCTTGCTCATTAGCGGGCACCGCTGATCGGCTTGTGCTGTGCCTATTCAGAGGAGGAGACACTAATGGGGATCCTGATGTGGCAGGATGATTCTGATGGGGATTCTGATGTAGGGGGATGATTCTGATGGGGATCCTGATGTAGGAGGATGATTCTGATGGGGATCCTGATGTAGGGGGATGATTCTGATGGGGATCCTGATATAAGTGGAGGTTCTGATGGGGATCGTGAAGTAGGAGAGTTATTCTGATGGGGATCCTGATATAAGAGGAGACTCTGATGGGGATCTTGATATAAGTGGAGGTTCTGATGGGGATTGATGGGAAGATGAAGTATAAGATGGAATTCCTGATGGATCCTGATGAAAGAGAGAACACTGATGATCCTGAAATACTAGGAGGGACTCCTGGGGAACTGATGTAATAGAGGAACTCTGATGAACCCTGAAACAATGAGGGGACTCTGATGGACACCATGAAACAATGTAAGGACTCCCTGATGTAAGAGGAGAACTCTGATGGACACCATGAAACAATGTAAGGACTCTGATGGGGATCCTGATGTAAGAGGAGAACTCTGATGGACAACATGAAACAATGTAAGGACTCTGATGGGGATCCTGATGTAGGAGGAGAATGAGCATGGGGGATCCTGATATAAATAGAGGCTCTGATGGAGATACTGATGTAGGGGGATGATTATTATGGGGATCCTAATGTAAGAGGAGAAATATGATGGACACAGTGAAATAATAGAAGAACTCCTGATGTAAGTGGGAAACCTGATAAAGACCAAGATATGAGAGGGGGACTGTGATGGGGATCCTGATATAAGTGGAGGCTCTGATGGGGATTCTGATGTAGTAGGATGATTCTGATGGGGATATTGATGTGGGAGGAGAATGAGGATGAGGATCCTGATATAAGGGGAGGTTCTGGTGGAGATCCTGATGTAAGAGGAGAACTCTGATGGACACAATGAAATAATATAGGGACTCTGATGGGGATCCTGATGTAGGTGGGAAATGTGATGAAGACCCAGATATGATAGGGGGACTCTGATGGGGATCCTGATATAGGTGGAGGCTCCTGATGTAGGAGGAGGATTCTGGTGGGGATCCTAATGTAAGAGGAGAACTCTGATGGACACTGTGAAATAATAAAGGGACTCTGGTGGGGATCTTGATATAAGTGGAGGTTCTGATGGGGATTCTGATGTAGTGGGATGATTCTGATGGGGATCTTGATGTGGGAGGAGAATGAGGATGGGGATCCTGATATAAGGGGAGGTTCTGAAGTAAAATCCTGATTTAAGAGGAGAACTCTGATGGACACCGTGACTCTGATGGGGATCCTGATGTAAGTGGGAAATCTGATGGCAGAGGCGGGTCTAGGCTTTGTGAGGCCTTAGGCAAAACTTGACATGGGGCCCCACTCTCGCCCATGATGTGAAAAATAATTCAAGGAAAAGAGCCTCTTCCCCACAACCCTGGCCGGTGGTTGTGGTTGGGTCTGCGGGCAGGGGGGCTTATCGGAATCTGGAAGCCCCCCAGATCCTGCTCTTTAAAAACTAAGGGGCAGGAGCCACCCGGTGATGTCACCTGGTGAACCCGCCCCCCCATGTGACATCATTGACTGAGGGCGTGGTGGGTCATTGACGTCACAAAAGGTGGTGTCAGATATTCACTGGCTGTTAGGGATGCTGGTGGCCCCGCTCCTGAGTCAGGGCTCTTGAGACTGCCTGAGCACAGCAACGTCAAGGTCCCCTGTTCCTCAAAACTGGGGTAATGCATTTGGCAAGTTAGGCGGCCGCGAGGCCCCTGTAAGTGCGAGGCCTTAGACGACCGCCTAATTAAAGAGCTGCCTCTGTCTGATGGAGACCCAGATATGAGAGGGAGAATCTGATTTTTTCAGGCCACAAATATATGGGCAATGTACGATGTGGCCCTTGTACTGACAATTTTAGGGCCCCCCGATCTAGAAGCCTGTTTATAGAAGGCTATACATCAGATTAAAAAAGAGGAATCATTGAGGAGAAAGAAGAACGGAGGGGCCGTTGCTGTTGATTTTAGGTTGGGAGATCTTCTAGAAATCGTTCTTCATTCCCATCTAGATCCATCTTCCTCTCTATAAATTCTCAGGCGAGTCTCTTATTTCGCCATCCGGAGTATAGACATCGGAGAAATGATGAATAAAATGACTGGAAAAAGTCCACGCTGCGTTCTGCTTCCCCCCCTCGGGGCCACCCTGATTGAATCCGATCCGGGGACACGTAATCCAGGTGGCGATCGGGAAGGACAATCTTCCCTCTATATTGCGGAGCGCGGAACACACACAGCACTTATTATGTCGCTTGCTGTTTGCAGTGAAGCACATTCAGCCGCCACAAGGCGATTCCTATATGAGATGGAGGAAGAACATTGAGTTCCGCGTGATGAATCGTTTCGATCAATTCACCACCGGCAGCGACCCGGGAGCCTTAATAATCCTCCATCCACCACCAGGAACAAACCTTCCTTCTAGCCGATCTCCAGATAAATACGTGGCTAACGTGCAACCACAGCAGCCATTGTAAGTAGGTCTTGTGTAGCCCACCCCACGTAGGAGCCGCAGATGAACGGGGATCCCCCCCACTCCTCTACAGCCAGGCACAGCGAATCTTCACAGACACTCAAAGTCGGGAACTGTCTATAGCTTTGTTTTTGATGTTTATTAGGGGGGTTAACAACTTAGATGGGGATCGGAGGTTATGGGATGCCCACTTGACGGCAACAAAAATTTCAGGGACATCTTCCTATGTATAACTTTACGTGCTTCAGGCTACGCTAGCCCACCTGGCTGCATCTGCCTCTTCATCAGCCCTCCTGGCTGCTTCTTCACCAGCCCACCCAACTGATTCATCAGGAGCCCACCCCACTGACTCTTCACCAGTTCACCCAGCTGACTCTTCACCAGCCTGCCCGGCTGACCCTCTACACCAGTCCACCCAACTAACTCTTCACTAGTCCACCCAACTCACTCCTCGCCAACCCACTCAACTGACTCTTCACCAGCCCACCTGGCTGATTTTTTTCGAACCTGCCCAGCTGATTCTCTACGCCAGTCCACCCAACTTAGTCTTCACCAGTCCACCCAACTTAGTCTTCACCAGCCCACCCAACTGACTCTTCACCAGCCCACCCAACTGATTCTTCACCAGCCCACCCAACTGATTCTTCACCAGCCCACCCAACTGACTCTTCACCAGCCCACCCAACTGATTCTTCACCAGCAAACCCAACTGACTCTTCACCAGCCCACCTGGCTGACTCTTCACCAGTCCACCCAACTGACTCTTCACCAACCCACCCAACTGACTCTTAACCAGTCCACCCAACTGACTCTTCACCATCCCAACCAACTGACTCTTCACCATCCCAACCAACTGACTCTTCACCAGCCTGCCCGGCTGACTCTCTACACCAGTCCACCCAACTAACTCTTCACCAGTCCACCCAACTGACTCTTCACCATCCCAACCAACTGACTCTTCACCATCCCAACCAACTGACTCTTCACCAGCCTGCCCGGCTGACTCTCTACACCAGTCCACCCAACTAACTCTTCACCAGTCCACCCAACTGACTCTTCAACAGTCCACCCAACTGACTCTTCACCATCCTAACCAACTGACTCTTCATTATCCCAACCAACTGACTCTTCACCAGTCCACCCAACTGACTCTTCACCATCCCAACCAACTGACTCTTCACCAACCCACCCAACTGACACTTTATGACCCACAGACATTATATAATACATTGTATACATACAGGATACATTATATAATACATTGTATACATACAGGATACATTATATAATACATTGTCCCCTCCCCTCCTTTCGTTTCCTTTCTCTAGCAGTAGATGTACTTATTAAAAGTTACATTTATTTACAAAAAACGTTTTTGGGTATATAACTTTAAGAATCGGCCATTGCCACACACACATGAGACCACAATGGTTGTCACAAACACACAAGACCACAATGGTTGTCGCACACACACATGAGACCACAACTGTTGTCACAAATACACAAGACCACAATGGTTGTCACAAACACACAAGACCACAATGGTTGTCGCACACACACATGAGACCACAATGGTTGTCGCACACACACATGAGACCACAACTGTTGTCACAAATACACAAGACCACAATGGTTGTCACAAACACACAAGACCACAATGGTTGTCGCACACACACATGAGACCACAATGGTTGTCACACACATATGAGACCACAATGGTTGTCACAAATACACAAGACCACAATGGTTGTCACAAACACACAAGACCACAATGGTTGTCACACACAGACACATGAGACCACAATGGTTGTCACACACAGACACATGAGACCACAAGGGTTGTCACACACAGACACATGAGACCACAATGGTTGTCACACACACACATGAGACCACAATGGTTGTCACACACAGACACATGAGACCACAAGGGTTGTCACACACAGACACATGAGACCACAATGGTTGTCACACACACACACATGAGACCACAATGGTTGTCACACACAGACACATGAGACCACAATGGTTGTCACACACACACACATGAGACCACAATGGTTGTCACACACAGACACATGAGACCACAATGGTTGTCACACACAGACACATGAGACCACAAGGGTTGTCACACACAGACACATGAGACCACAATGGGTTGTCACACACAGACACATGAGACCACAATGGTTGTCACACACACACATGAGACCACAATGGTTGTCACACACAGACACATGAGACCACAATGGGTTGTCACACACAGACACATGAGACCACAATGGTTGTCACACACAGACACATGAGACCACAATGGTTGTCACACACACACACATGAGACCACAATGGTTGTCACACACAGACACATGAGACCACAATGGTTGTCACACACAGACACATGAGACCACAAGGGTTGTCACACACAGACACATGAGACCACAATGGTTGTCACACACACACATGAGACCACAATGGTTGTCGCACACACACATGAGACCACAATGGTTGTCACACACACACACATGAGACCACAAGGGTTGTCACACACACACACGATTCGATATGAACAGAAAATGATGTGATGAACAATGATCTCGTCCTCCCAGTAATCAGCATTCTAGGGACATTGTAACTCTTCTTCTGTTCAGTAACTCTGGAACGTAACCCGGTAATGATATAAAGGGGTCTGGTGATTATTTTTATGGACACGTCACACACATGAAAATGACTTTATGGGATTTCCTATGAAATGAGTTTTCCTGAGTGGGAAATGCAATGCAAGGGAAATAATTCTCTTTATTAGAATTATGTACTCAGCCAGCGACGCGTTTCACTTCTTCTATTTGCTCTAATGAAATTTCCTGATTTATGATTCCGTATTGCCGGGATAGAATTACCGAATCTGAGAATTAAATGTGGAAGAAATTAAGGTCATTGTTTATTACACATGAAAAACAAAGATACTGCATTCTAGCAGGATAGGCTGCATTCTCAGTGATGTCACCGCTCTCTAGTGATTGGATAGGCTGCATTCTCAGTGATGTCACCGCTCTCTAGTGATTGGATAGGCTGCATTCTCAGTGATGTCACCGCTTTCTAGTGATTGGATAGGCTGCATTCTCAGTGATGTCATCGCTCTCTAGTGATTGGATAGGCTGCATTCTCAGTGATGTCATCGCTCTCTAGTGATTGTATAGGCTGCATTCTCAGTGATGTCATCGCTCTCTAGTGATTGGATAGGCTGCATTCTCAGTGATGTCACCGCTCTCTAGTGATTGGATAGGCTGCATTCTCAGTGATGTCATCGCTCTCTAGTGATTGGATAGGCTGCATTCTCAGTGATGTCATCGCTCTCTAGTGATTGTATAGGCTGCATTCTCAGTGATGTCACCGCTCTCTAGTGATTGGATAGGCTGCATTCTCAGTGATGTCACCGCTCTCTAGTGATTGGATAGGCTGCATTCTCAGTGATGTCATCGCTCTCTAGTGATTGGATAGGCTGCATTCTCAGTGATGTCACCGCTCTCTAGTGATTGAATAGGCTGCATTCTCAGTGATGTCACCGCTCTCTAGTGATTGGATAGGCTGCATTCTCAGTGATGTCATCGCTCTCTAGTGATTGGATAGGCTGCATTCTCAGTGATGTCATCGCTCTCTAGTGATTGGATAGGCTGCATTCTCAGTGATGTCACCGCTCTCTAGTGATTGAATAGGCTGCATTCTCAGTGATGTCACCGCTCTCTAGTGATTGGATAGGCTGCATTCTCAGTGATGTCACCGCTCTCTAGTGATTGGATAGGCTGCATTCTCAGTGATGTCATCGCTCTCTAGTGATTGGATAGGCTGCATTCTCAGTGATGTCAACGCTCTCTAGTGATTGGATAGGCTGCATTCTCAGTGATGTCACCGCTCTCTAGTGATTGGATAGGCTGCATTCTCAGTGATGTCACCGCTCTCTAGTGAATGGATAGGCTGCATTCTCAGTGATGTCACCGGTCTCTAGTGATTGGATAGGCTGCATTCTCAGTGATGTCACCGCTCTCTAGTGATTGGATAGGCTGCATTCTCAGTGATGTCACAGCTCTCTAGTGATTGGATAGGCTGCATTCTCAGTGATTTCACCGCTCTCTAGTGATTGGATAGGCTGCATTCTCAGTGATGTCACCGCTCTCTAGTGAATGGATAGGCTGCATTCTCAGTGATGTCACCGGTCTCTAGTGATTGGATAGGCTGCATTCTCAGTGATGTCACCGCTCTCTAGTGATTGGATAGGCTGCATACTCAGTGATGTCACCGCTCTCTAGTGATTGAATAGGCTGCATTCTCGGTCATGTCTGTTAAACTCTCTCTTTTAGCACAGTAATTAATTTATTTATTTTTTGGGGTGCAAGGAATGTGGCATATGTTACCCCGTACACAGGGAGTAGTTTTAATATTTAAGCCCCTCCCACATCATGTTGCCACACCCACAATTTGCCACAGCAGGGCAGGCACACCACCCACCGCCCAAGGCTGCCCCTCCCAGGAAAAAAAGAATATTTACTTACCTTTTTAGGCCACATCCGTTTCCTCTGGGTAATTATTTTCAATGATTGATGGCCACATTTATCCCATCATGATAATTAGCTGTGAAAGGTGAGGGATGTTTCGCATCGCACTTGTCAGATAAACATGACACATTTCATCAGCATGTTCCATATACATATAATTATGGGAACATTCCTGAGTGTCACGTGGTTGGTGATTAGACTGCAGACAGGTAGATAGTCATTGCGGTGAAGGACGGGGAACAAGCGTGACCCCCCCGTGTTATTGCAGAACCCCCGACAAGGGACATCGTTGTGCCTGAAGCTTCTTCTTTCCACCGAACATTCAGGATAAATTGAAAGGAAGTTTTCTGTCTTTTTATTTATACCTTGTTGTTGTTTCTGTCATCAATCCCGAAAAAGAAGAAATTCCCCGTCTAATAGTTTTCTATTTCTAGAAAGGTCTCCATGGGGGGATTCCGGCCCGTTCTGTGAGTTCCAAAATAACGTGGAAACTGCTAAATCTGGCAAACACCCAAATATAAAGAGAGAGTGCGTGTTTGTGACCTGTGATGTCCGCAGACACGCCATCAGTTTCCCCCTCAAATTCAGTCAGTTTCCCCACAATGCAGCCAGTCTCCCCTCAAATGCAGCCAGTTTCCCCCAAATGCAGCCAGTTTTCCCTAAATGCAGCCAGTTTCCCTTCAAATGCAGCCAGTCTCCCCTCAAATACAGCCAGTTTCCCCCAAATGCAGCCAGTTTCCCCCAAATTCAGTCAGTTTCCTCTCAAATGCAGCCAGTTTCCCCCAAATGCAGCCAGTTTCCCCCAAATGCAGCCAGTCTCCCCTCAAATGCAGGCAGTTTCCCCCTCAAATGCAGCCAGTCTCCCCTCAAATGCAGCCAGTTTCCCCCAAATGCAGCCAGTTTCCCCTAAATGCAGCCAGTTTCCCTTCAAATGCAGCCAGTCTCCCCTCAAATGCAGCCAGTTTCCTCTCAAATGCAGCCAGTTTTCCCTAAATGCAGCCAGTTTCCCCCTCAAATGCAGCCAGTCTCCCCTCAAATGCAGCCAGTTTCCCCCAAATGCAGCCAGTCTCCCCTCAAATGCAGCCAGTCTCCCCTCAAATGCAGCCAGTTTCCCCCTCAAATGCAGCCAGTTTCCCCCAAATGCAGCCAGTTTCCCCCAAATGCAGCCAGTTTCCCTTCAAATGCAGCCAGTTTCCCCTAAATGCAGGCAGTTTACCCCTCAAATGCAGCCAGTTTCCCTTCAAATGGAGCCAGTTTCCTCTCAAATGCAGCCAGTTTCCCCCAAATGCAGCCAGTTTCCCCCTCAAATGCAGCCAGTTTCCTCTCAAATGCAGCCAGTTTCCCCCTCAAATGCAGCCAGTGTCCCTTCAAATGCAGCCAGTTTCCCCTAAATGCAGCCAGTTCCCCCTAAATGCAGCCAGTGTCCCTTCAAATGCAGCCAGTTTCCCCTAAATGCAGCCAGTTTCCCCCAAATGCAGCCAGTTTCCCCTAAATGCAGCCAGTCTCCCATCAAATGCAGCCAGTTTCCCCCAAATGCAGCCAGTTTCCCCTAAATGCAGCCAGTTTCCCCCAAATGCAGCCAGTTTCCCCTCAAATGCAGCCAGTTTCCCCCAAATGCAGCCAGTTTCCCCCTCAAATGCAGCCAGTCTCCCCTCAAATGCAGCCAGTTTCCCCCAAATGCAGCCAGTTTCCCCCAAATGCAGCCAGTTTCCCCTAAATGCAGCCAGTTTCCCTTCAAATGCAGCCAGTCTCCCCCAAATGCAGCCAGTTTCCCCCTCACCTCTCAATGCAGCCAGTTTCCCCCAAATGCAGCCAGTTTCCCTCAAATGCAGCCAGTTTCCCCCAAATGCAGCCAGTCTCCCCTCAAATGCAGCCAGTTTCCCCCAAATGCAGCCAGTTTCCCCCTCAAATGCAGCCAGTCTCCCCTCAAATGCAACCAGTTTCCCCCAAATGCAGCCAGTTTCCCTTCAAATGCAGCCAGTCTCCCCCAAATGCAGCCAGTTTCCCCCTCAAATGCAGCCAGTCTCCCCTCAAATGCAACCAGTTTCCCCTAAATGCAGCCAGTTTCCCATCAAATGCAGCCAGTCTCCCCCAAATGCAGCCAGTTTCCCCCTCAAATGCAGCCAGTTTCCCCCAAATGCAGCCAGTTTCCCCTAAATTCAGCCAGTTTCCCCCAAATGCAGCCAGTTTCCCCTAAATGCAGCCAGTTTCCCCCCAAATGCAGCCAGTCTCCCCTCAAATGCAGCCAGTTTCCCCCTCAAATGCAGCCAGTTTCCCCCTCAAATGCAGCCAGTCTCCCCTCAAATGCAGCCAGTTTCCCCCAATTCAGCCAGTTCCCCCAAATGCAGCAGTTTCCCCCAAATGCAGCCAGTTTCCCCCTCAAATGCAGCCAGTTTCCTCTCAAATGCAGCCAGTTTCCCCCAAATCAGCCAGTCTCCCCTCAAATGCAGCCAGTTTCCTCTCAAATGCAGCCAGTTTCCCCCAAATGCAGCCAGTCTCCCCTCAAATGCAGCCAGTTTCCCCCAAATGCAGCCAGTTTCCCCCAAATGCAGCCAGTCTCCCCTCAAATGCAGCCAGTTTCCTCTCAAATGCAGCCAGTTTCCCCCAAATGCAGCCAGTCTCCCCTCAAATGCAGCCAGTTTCCCCCAAATGCAGCCAGTTTCCCCCTTAAATGCAGCCAGTCTCCCCTCAAATGCAGCCAGTTTCCCCCAAATGCAGCCAGTTTCCCCTAAATGCAGCCAGTTTCCCTTCAAATGCAGCCAGTCTCCCCTCAAATGCAGCCAGTTTCCCCCAAATGCAGCCAGTCTCCCCTCAAATGCAGCCAGTCTCCCCTCAAATGCAGCCAGTCTCCCCTCAAATGCAGCCAGTTTCCCCCTCAAATGCAGCCAGTCTCCCCTCAAATGCAGCCAGTTTCCCCCTCAAATGCAGATAGTTTCCCCCAAATGCAGCCAGTTTCCCCCAAATGCAGCCAGTTTCCCCCTCAAATGCAGCCAGTTTCCCCCTCAAATGCAGCCAGTTTCCCTTCAAATGCAGCCAGTTTCCCCCAAATGCAGCCAGTTTCCCCCAAATGCAGCCAGTTTCCCCCTCAAATGCAGCCAGTTTCCCCCTCAAATGCAGCCAGTTTCCCTTCAAATGCAGCCAGTTTCCCCTAAATGCAGCCAGTTTCCCTTCAAATGCAGCCAGTTTCCCCTAAATGCAGCCAGTTTCCCTTCAAATGCAGCCAGTTTCCCCTAAATGCAGCCAGTTTCCCCCTCAAATGCAGCCAGTTTCCCCCTCAAATGCAACCAGTTTCCTCTCAAATGCAGCCAGTTTCCCCCTCAAATGCAGCCAGTTTCCCTTCAAATGCAGCCAGTTTCCCCCAAATGCAGCCAGTTTCCCCTAAATGCAGCCAGTCTCCCATCAAATGCAGCCAGTTTCCCCTAAATGCAGCCAGTTTCCCCCAAATGCAGCCAGTTTCCCCCAAATGCAGCCAGTTTCCCCTAAATGCAGCCAGTTTCCCCCAAATGCAGCAGCAGTTTCCCCCCAAATGCAGTCAGTTTCCCCAAAATGCAGCCAGTTTCCCCCCAAATGCAGCCAGTTTCCCCCCAGATGCAGCCCGTTTGCCCCCAGATGCAGCCAGTTCCCCCCATCAAATGCAGCCAGTTCCCCCCATCAAATGCAGCCAGTTTCCCCCCAGATGCAGTCCGTTTGACCCAAATGCAGCCAGTACCCCCCATCAAATGCAGCCAGTTTCCCCCATCAAATGCAGCCAGTTTCCCCCATCAAATACAGCCAGTTTGAACCCCCCTCTTTCTCAGGTCAGCGCCGTCCTCCTCCACGCTCCCTCCGAGTCCTTGATGTCATCTCCTGTCCTCGATGTCATCTCTGCTATGATTGGACGTCTGATAGGCATCCAATCACAGTGCCTGTCGCTTCAGCCAATCAGGTGACCGGTAACCAGACTCGGTGCACCTGATTGGCTGAGAGGCGGGTCAGTGTTAGGGAAGCGAATCCCTAACACAGCATTTTTTAAACAGGGAATTCACAGGAAGCCTATTAGAGCCTTTGGCTCTAATCAGGCACATTCAAAACACACCCACCGCTGTATTTCAGATGGACGGAGCTCAACAAGGGTGCCGGACACCTGAATAGTGGGCAGCAGCGGCGACAATAGATGCATGAATCTATCTTTTGGAGATTAACGGGTGCAGGAGAGAGGGGGCGGCACTCCTGGGCCCACTATGGACGCACCGTCACTGAGTCTCAAATGAGGTTTATCAGCCTGCTTATTACTACTCATTAAGCTTCCGGCATGAGCTCCAACTTCAGGGAAAATACACAAAGTTGCGTCCCTGGTGAGAACTGATCCCAGGATCCCAGCGCTGTCAGGCAGCCCTGCTAGCCACGAAGCGGCATTAGCAGGTGCAATAGAGCGTCCAAGAGGTTCTGGAGCGTTTGGCAGGAGTACTCCTCACCATCTATATTCATGTCATTGCGACCAACAGATAAAGCAATTAATTAATGGATAATAAGAGAAAAAGTCCTGAAATGAGGTGAGCGATAAAACGGCGACATCTCTAATACATATTTTACAACCTTCTACTGCGAGCGCCGAACGTCGGGGGCTCCTCATAAAATATCTCCGAGTCAAATAAAAATCTTTTTTTTTTTGTCAGAGGAACGGTCCACGCGGGATTATAATTGAGAGATCTCAATAATTTATTACGTGCGCCGTCTCCCCGAACACCCCGGTAATTGTCGTATGCGCCGCGCCGAGATTAGGAAGGGAAATTTAGAGGAGCCTCTGTGATGTCATCGGGAGGAAAACTTTGCAGGTTCGGGATTGGAGATGTTTATTTGTGGTTTTCATTCTTTCTTTCCTTCCTTCATTATGTTACTTTGTGCTCATGTCTTGTCTGCAGTCAGAAAATGTTCTAATAACATAAATTATAAAATCTTATCGTTCTGCATATTCCAATGTCCCCGAGCGATCCGACAACCATTAGTGTGAGGAAGTTCCAGGGAGTTCTAAAGCCGCAGAGGAAAGAAGCTGAGATTTAGTCAGAGGGCGGAAATGTGCAACCAAATTATTCTATGCGATTTCAAACTCCCCCATTCCTCTCCTCCCCCATTCTTTACCCCTTTCTGTTACCCTCTCCTCTCCACCCTTCCCCTCCCCTCCCTTACTTTATCCTTCCTTCACCTTCCCTCTCATCCCCACTTCTCTAATCTACTTTCTTCTTCTCTCTTCCACATCTCTTCCCTCCCCTCCTCCCTTCCTCCCCCCTCTCCTCTCCTTCTGTCCACTCCCACCCCTGCTCTTCCCTCCCCTCCTCTCCTTCTGTCCACTCCCACCCCTGCTCTTCCCTCCCCTCCTCTCCTTCTGTCCACTCCCACCCCTGCTCTTCCCTCCCCTCCTCTCCTTCTGTCCACTCCCACCCCTGCTCTTCCCTCCCCTCCTCTCCTTCTGTCCACTCCCACCCCTGCTCTTCCTTCCCCTCCTCTCTTTCTGTCCACTTCCACCCCCGTTCTTTCCTCCCCTCCTCTCCTTCTGTCCACTCCCACCCCTGCTCTTCCTTCCCCTCCTCTCCTTCTGTCCACTCCCACCCCTGCTCTTCCCTCCCCTCCTCTCCTTGTGTCCACTGCCACCCCTGCTCTTCCCGCCCCTCCTCTCCTTCTGTCCACTCCCACCCCTGCTCTTCCCTCCCCTCCTCTCCTTCTGTCCACTCCCACCCCTGCTCTTCTCCTTCTGTCCACTCCCACCCCTGCTCTTCCCTCCCTCCTCTCCTTCTGTCCACTCCCACCCTGCTTCTCCCTCCCCTCCTCCGTTTCCTCTCACCTATCCTCTGCTTCTGTCCACTCCCACCCCTGCTCATCCCTCCACTCCTCTTCTTCTGTCCACTCCCACCCCTTTTTTTCCCTCCCCTCCTCTCCTTCTGTCCACTTCCACCCCCGTTCTTTCCTCCCCTCCTCTCCTTCTGTCCACTCCCACCCCTGCTCTTCCCTCCCCTCCTCTCCTTCTGTCCACTCCCACCCCTGCTCTTCCCTCCCCTCCTCTCCTTCTGTCCACTCCCACCCCTGCTCTTCCCTCCCTTCCTCTCCTTCTGTCCACTCCCACCCCTGCTCTTCCCTCCCCTCCTCTCCTTCTATCCACTCCCACCCCTGCTCTTCCCTCCCCTCCTCTCCTTCTGTCCACTCCCACCCCTGCTCTTCCCTCTTCTCCTTCTGTCCACTCCCACCCCTGCTCTTCCCTCCCTCCTCTCCTTCTGTCCACTCCCACACTTGCTTCTCCCTCCCCTCCTCCGTTTCCTCTCACCTATCCTCTGCTTCTGTCCACTCCCACCCCTGCTCTTCCCTCCCCTCCTCTCCTTCTGTCTACTCCCACCCCTGCTTTTTCCTCCCTTCCTCTCCTTCTGTCCACTCCCACCCCTGCTCTTCCCTCTCCTCCTCTGTTCCTCTCCCCTCTCCTCTGCTTCTGTCCACTCCCACCCCTGCTTTTCCCTCCCCTTCTCTCCTTCTGTCCACTCCCACCCCTGCTCTTCCCTCCCCTTTCTCTCCTTCTGTCCACTCCCACCCCTGCTTTTCCCTCCCCTTCCCTCCTCCGTTCCTCTCCCCTCTCCTCTGCTTCTGTCCATTCCCACCCCTGCTCTTCCCTCCCCTCCTCTCCTTCTGTCCACTCCCACCCCTGCTCTTCCCTCCCCTCCTCTCCTTCTGTCCACTCCCACCCCTGCTCTTCCCTCCCCTCCCCTCCTCCGTTCCTCTCCCCTCTCCTCTGCTTCTGTCCACTCCCACTCCTGCTCTTCCCTCCCCTCCTCTCCTTCTGTCCACTCCCACCCCTGCTCTTCCCTCCCCTTTCCTCTCATCTCTTTACCCTGTCTTCTCTCCATTCTTCTTCTTTCCTCTCCTATCCTCAATCCCCCCTTCTCTTTCCTCCCTTCTCCTACCCTCTCTTTCCCCCGCTCACTTTCCCTCCCCTCTCCTTTTCTTTTTCTCTCCTCTCAACCCTTCCCCTCCCATACGTTCTCCCCTCTTCTCCTTTTCTCCTTTACGCACCTACCCTACCTTCAGCTCTTTTCTACTTTTTTTCATTTTTCCTCAGAATCCCATCCCTCCCCTCTCCTCTCTTTCTGTCAACTCCCTCCCTTCCTCTTTCCTCTCCTCTCCTCTCCCCATCCTCTTTCCACACTTCTCCTACCCTCTCCCTCCCTCTACTCCCCTCTTCTCCTCTCCTTTCCCCTGTTTCCTCTACCCTTATTCTTCCTTCTTTTCTCCCACTCCTCCATCCCCCTTCTCTTTCTTGCCTTCTCCTACCCTTCCTTACCGCTTTCTGCTACCCTCTCCTCTCCACCCTTCCCCTCCCTTACTTTCTCCTTCCTTCACCTTCCCTCCCATCCCCTCTGCTCTAATCAACTTTCTTCTTCTCTCCTCCACTCCTCTCCTCTCCCCTGTCCTCTGCTTCTGTCCACTCCCACCCCTGCTCTTCCCTCCCCTTCCCTCTCATCTCTTTACCCTGTCTCCTCTCCATTCTTCCTTTTTCCTCTACTCCATCCCCCTTCTCTTTCCTCCCTTCTCCTACCCTCTCTTTCCCCCACTCACCTTCCACCACCCTCTCCTTTCCACCCTTCCTCTCTCCTACTTTCTCCCCTCTTCTCCTTTCCTCACCTACCCTACCTTCAGCTCCTTTCTACTTTCTTAATTTCTCCTCAGAATCCCTTCCCTCCCCTCTCCTCTCTTTCTGTCCACCCCCACTTTTCCTCTTCTCTCCTCTCCCCATCCTCTTTTCTACCCTCTCCTTCCCTCTACCCCCCCTTCTCCTTTCGTGGCTCCTATCCACCCTTATTCTGCCTTCTTCTCTCCTGTCCTCCATCCCCCTTCTCTTTACTGCCGTCTCCTGCCTTCTACCCCCCTCTCCTTTCCCCTTCTCTCCTCCCTCCCCCTCACCCTACTTTCTCCTCCCTTGTTCTTCCCATTCGGTCTGCTCTTTTCTTCCACTTCTGTCCACTCCCTCCCTTCCTCTTTCCTTCCCTCCCCTCTCCTTTCCACCCTTTCTCTTCCTACAACTGCGCAATTGTCAGTTAAAGCGACGCAGTGCGGAATCGAAAAAAGTGGCCTGGTCATTTGGCAGCCAAATCCTCCAGGGCTGAAGTGGTTAAATATCTCTAGTCCCTAAATATTTAACGCTCCAAAAAAGAAAATACACAAACTCCTGAAGAAGCGATCTTCGTGAAACATGTAGAGCTTAAGATATTGTTACATTATAGTCTGGTCATACGTGTTTAATATGACATGTTTGACACCTATGACCAATATTGGAGAAATTTAGTCACCGCTGTAGTAATACTGCAGTTTTTTTTTATGTTTTTCCTATTTAAAAAAAAAAAAATTCCTGTGTATTAATTTAATTGTGATTAAAAATGTATTGTTTATTTTCTTATAATTGGTGCCTAGAAAGTCGATTTTTTTCAGTTTCAACATTTGACCACAAGGCCAAAACATACTGCCTATGCAGGGATAGCTGAACTCCCAGCAAGGGAACATTGTCATGTGACTGAAATTCTGTGTCTCTTCTTTAATTGTAAATTCTTTCAGCTAAAATCACACTGGTCACAAAAGTCATAGATAGCAGCGGTCATCCACAGCACTTCTATGGTCTCTCTCTGGTCTCTTTCTCACTCTAGTCTCTCTCTCTCTCTATGGTCTCTCTCTCTCTCTCTGGTCTCTCTTTTGGCCTCGCTCTCTCTCTGGTCTCTCTCTCACTGGTCTCTCTCTCTCTCTGGTCTCTCTCTCACTGGTCTCTCTCTCTCTGGTCTCTCTCTCTATGCTCTCTCTCTCTCTCTGGTCTCTCTCTCTCTCTCTCTCTCTGGTCTCTTTCTCTGGCCTCTCTCTCTGGTCTCTCTCTCTCTCTGATCTCTATCACTTTCTACGGTCACTCTCTCTCTCTCTATGGTCCATTTGGTCTCTCTCTCTCTCTCTTTCTGGTCTCTCTCTCTATGGTCTCTCTCTCTCTGGTCTCTCTCTCTTTTTCTATGGTCTCTCTTTCTTTCTGGTCTCTCTCTCTCTGGTCTCTCTCTCAGGTCTCTCTTTTGGCCTCGCTCTCTCTCTGGCCTCTCTCTCTGGTCTCTCTCTAATGGGTCTTTCTCTTTCTATGGTCTCTCTCTGGTCTCTCTGTATATGCTCTCTCTCTCTCTGGTCTCTCTCTGGTCTCTCTCTCTCTGGTCTCTCTCTCTGGTCTCTTTCTCTGGCCTCTCTCTCTGGTCTCTCTCTCTGGTCTCTCTCTCTGCTCTCTATCTCTATGCTCTCTCTCTCTCTCTCTCTCTCTGGTCTCTTTCTCTGGCCTCTCTCTCTGGTCTCTCTCTCTGGTCT
>CM056052.1:559282061-559299561 GCA_029574335.1 Rana kukunoris | reverse complement strand
GAGAGAGAGAGACCAGAAAGAGAGAGAGACCAGAGAGAGAGAGAGACCAGAAAGAGAGAGAGACCAGAGAGAGAGACCAGAAAGAGAGAGAGAGACCAGAGAGAAAGACCAGAGAGAGACCAGAAAGAGAGAGAGAGACCAGAGAGAGAGAGGGAGACCAGAGAGAGAGAGACCAGAAAGAGAGAGAGACCAGAGAGAGAGAGCAGAAAGAGAGAGAGAGAGCAGAGAGAGAGAGACCAGAAAGAGAGAGAGACCAGAGAGAGAGAGAGAGAACATAGAGAGAGAGAGACCAGAGAGAGAGAGAGATCAGAAAGAGAGAGAGAGACCAGAGCGAGACCAGAGAGAGAGAGACCAGAGAGAGAGAGAGACCAGAGAGAGAGACTAGAAAGAGAGAGAGAGAGTCTCATACTGGGACCACCTACAAAACAGCAGTCCCAACTCATACCACCATAAAGCCTTACTGGACAGTAAGAACCAGTCCAAGCCGTGTGGCTGCAACAACTTATCAACACCTTGTCTGTCCCAAACTCTCAACAATGCGGCCTGACAAAATCGCACATAAAAAACATAATGGACAACTTCAAAGAAAAACATGTTGGAGAATGGAGATACGAAATAACAAACTCCAAAAAACTAACAATTTACCAGTCACTGCAGAGAGACTATAAACTGGCCCCCTACCTGGAGGTGCTACAAGACCCCAAAGACAGACAGACAATGAGCCGTACAGACTGAGCGCCCACAGCCTGGAAATGGAATTAGGACGGCACAGACAGACCTACAAGCCCAGGGAGAGGAGACTGTGCCAGCAATGTGACCAGGGGGTCCCGGAGGATGAGGAACACTTCCTGTTACATTGCCCCAAGTACTCATCAGTGAGGGACACTCATTTCCAGAGACTCTCCGCTCTCATCCCGGACTTCAACTCTACAGAAGAGAAGAGGAAACTCCAATTTCTACTGGGAGAAGAGGAGCCAACGGTGAAGATAGCTGCCCAATATGTGACAGCGTGTCACCGACTGAGAGGGACATGAGACACTGAGGACTTAGTCCTTTCACAGACTTATGACCATTCCCCTTTATATTACCCCCCTCCCCGTTATATTACCCCCCTTCCCTTTTTTCTTATACAAACTATACTGCTTTGGCAATGCTAACATGTATTTGGTCCTGCCAATAAAGCTTATTTGAATTTGAATTTGAATTTGAGAGAGAGACCAGAGAGAGAGAGACCAGAAAGAGAGAGAGACCAGAGAGAGAGAGAACAGAGCAAGAGAGACCAGAAAGAGAGAGAGAGACCAGAGAGAGAGAGAGAGAGAGACCAGAAAGAGAGAGAGACCAGAGAGAGTGAGAGACCAAAAAGAGAGAGAGACCAGAGAGAGAGACCAGAGAGAGAGACCAGAAAGAGAGAGAGACCAGAGAGAGAGGGGGAGACCAGAGAGAGAGACCAGAAAGAGAGAGAGGCCAGAGAGAGAGACCAGAAAGAGAGAGAGAGAGAGCAGAGAGAGAGAGAGAGAGAGAGACCAGAAAGAGAGAGAGAGACCAGAGAGAGAGAGAGAGAACATAGAGAGAGAGAGACCAGAGAGAGACCAGAGAGAGAGAGACCAGAGAGAGACCAGAAAGAGAGAGAGAGAGCAGAAGGAGAGAGACCAGAGAGAGAGAGAGAGAACAGAGAGAGAGAGAGAGACCAGAGAGAGACCAGAAAGAGAGAGAGAGACCAGAGAGAGAGAGACCAGAGAGAGAGAGGGAGACCAGAAAGAGAGAGAGATAGACCAGAGAGAGAAACCATAGAAAGAGAGAAAGACCAGAGAGAGACCAGAGAGAGAGAGAGACCAGAAAGAGAGAGACCAGAGAGAGAGAGACCAATGAGAGAGAGACCAGAGAGAGAGAGACCAGAGAGAGAGAGACCAGAAAGAGAGAGACCAGAGAGAGAGAGACCAATGAGAGAGAGACCAGAGAGAGAGAGACCAGAGAGAGAGAGAACAGAGAGAGAGAGCGACCAGAGAGAGAGACCAGAGAGAGAAACCATAGCAAGAGAGAAAGACCAGAGAGAGACCAGAGAGAGACCAGAGAGAGGGAGGCCATAGAGTAAGAGACCATAAGGTTGCCACCTCATCCCTTTAAACCCGAACACATATGAATTATAATTTTAAAATTTAATGCAGGTAAAGCACCAAGTGAGTTTAATTACCACCTTAATTAGCCACAGAACCTGTGTAATTAATATGTGTTCGGTTTTAAAGGGATGAGGTGGCAACTCTAGACCATAGAGAGGGAGGCCATAGAGAGAGACCAGAGAGGGAGAGATCATAGAGAGAGAGAGAGAGAGAGAGAGAGAGAGAGAGAGAGAGAGAGATACCATAGAGAGAGGTTATAGAGAAAAAGAGAGACCATAGACAATAATATATTATATTATATATACATATATATATATATATATATAGAGAGAGAGAGAGAGAGAGAACTCATAAATTGTTTTCCGATATTGCTGCCCATGAGTAAGTGTGACATATTAATGGAAGGCATCTGATCAATTTGTATCCACATCTACACATAATTACAACATTTCTATACAGTATTAAAGGAAAGTCTATCCAGCTATAAATATTAATGGAAAGTCGCCATCCGGCTATCTGTATTAATGGAAAGTCCATCAAGCAAGCCTATTACACCAACTGGAAACAGAAGTGCGCCCATCGCTCAGTGCGCTGACTCAGCCGATGTACACACTGTGTAATAATAGACAACGCTCACGGATATTCCAGCTTTGGAAATCAGGTGCATTAAAATAACCATCATACTGTGATCATTACTGCAGTCCACATGAAGACCTCAATCAGGTATGAGTTAAAGAGCCTTCTTGGAAGGTCCATCAGACACCCCATACTTACTGTACAGCGTGACTCATACCAACTAGCAGGAAACTAGAAGAAGTACATAGGGTATAGGTAGTATGTGGAACCCCGGAAGTAGGAGGTCCGATTGTCTGAGGAACCATCATGGAATAGACATCTTGACCGGGTCCCTGGTTGCTTCTGCAGAAAACAGCTAATGGGATGGACTGGTGTCTTTATTGGATGGGCTTACCGTATATACTCGAGTATAAGCCGACCCGAATATAAGCCAAGGCACCTAATTTTACCACCAAAAAAATGGGAAAACGTATTGACTCGAGTATAAGCCTAGGGTGGGAAATGCAGCAGCTACTGTAAGTGGAAAAGAGGGTCAACAATGCCCATTTTCAGCCTCACTGTGCCCATAAGCAGCCTCACTGATAAGCAGCCTCACTGTGCCCATAAGCAGCCTCAATGATAAGCAGCCTCTCTGTGCCCATAAGCAGCCTCCCTGTGCCCATTTTCGCCTGTAGTTACGACGCCACTTCTGGTTTTACCTGCATCAGGGGATAACCAAAAGTAAGAAGTCTGATTGTCTGAGGAACCATCATGGAATAGACATCTTGACCGGGTCTCTGGCTGCTTCTGCAGAAAACAGCTAATGGGATTGACTGGTGTCTTTATTGGATGGACTTACCGTATATACTCAAGTCTAAGCCAACCCGAATATAAGCCAAGGCACCTAATTTTACCACAAAAACTGGGAAAACGTATTGACTTGAGTATGAGCCTAGGGTGAGAAATGCAGAAGCTACTGTAAGTAGCCCATTTTCAGCCTCACTGTGCCCATATGAAGCCCCCCTATGCCCATTTCCAGCTTAACTGTGCCCATAAGCAGCCTCACTGTTAGGCAGTCTCTCTGTGCCCATAGGAAGCCTCACTGTGCCCATTTTCAGCCACGCTGTGCCCATTTTCAGCCTGTCTGTGCCCATTTGCAGCTTAACTGTTCCCATTTTCAGCCTCTCGGTGCCCATAAACAGCCTCACTATACCTTATCCGCCGCGTCATTATTTATGAGGTGGGAAGGAAAGCCATATTACACTGTACATTGTCTCCTCTGATTCACAGCAGGGTGAGAATGCAGCAGCTACTGTAAGTGAAAAAGAGGGTAAACAATGCCCATTTTCAGCCTCACTGTGCACATTTTCAGCCTCATTGTGCCCATATGCAGCATCTCTGTACCCATTTTCAGCTTAACTGTGCCCATAAGCAGCCTCTCTGTGCCCAGAAGCAGCCTGACTGTTAAGCAGCCTCTCTGTGCCCATAAGCAGCCTCTCTGTGCCCATTTTCAGCCTCAGTGTGCACATTTTCAGCCTCATTGTGCCCATATGCAGCATCTCTGTACCCATTTTCAGCTTAACTGTGCCCATAAGCAACCTCTCTGTGCCCAGAAGCAGCCTGACTGTTAAGCAGCCTCTCTGTGCCCATAAGCAGCCTTACTGTACCCATTTTCAGCCTCTCTGTGCCCATAAGCAGCCTCTCTGTGCCCATTTGCAGCTTAACTGTGCCCATAAGCAGCCTCTCTGTGCCTATAAGCAGCCTCATTATTAAGCAGCCTCTCTGTGCCCATAAGCAGCCTTACTGGGCCCATTTTCAGCCTGTAGTTACGACATCACTTCCGGTTTTACCTGCACTAGGGGATAACTTGGATGTAACGTCGGCAGCTTCATGGAAGGCACAGCCAGAGTGGAGCTGCAATAGGTAAGCTAGCCATGCCTTTCTCTTCCTTTCTGGGCCCTGGCACCTGCTTTTTCATCATCCACAATCTACACAGTATATTACAGAATGGATGGATACACCTTACTGGGCAGTGCCCAAGTCTTAACATATGGCAGGACCCGGACAGGAGAATGTTTACAGCCTCAGCCAGGCATGTTTTCATGTAACCATGTTGCCATCCATGTTCAGAAGCATGCTTGACACAGAATTGTGGATTGTTGCTAGAAGAGCACATAGTGTGGACCTCACTAATAGCTTCATGATCGTTTGGCAGCACTTATGGACAATATATGATTGATTTGTGGTTGTTTTGGTTATGTAGTTATGAGTTATGCCTTTTTTTTGGATGCTGTTTGGCCCTGGTTCACACTGGTGTGATTTGACATGTCAAATCACATGTCAAATCACATGTCAAATCGCATGTCGGCAATGGCACCGTCCTAATCGGTGCGACGCCGTATTACTAACAGAGTAATTTTTTAGTTTGTTTGTGATCTGTAAGGCTGAGCTATATACTCTGTCCTGTGATGCTGAACTATATACTATGTCCTGTGATGCTGGGGCTATCTACTCTGTCCTGTGATGCTGAGCTATATACTCTGTCCTGTGATGCTGAGCTATATACTCTGTCCTCTGATGCTGGGACTATATACTCTATCCTGTGATGCTGGGGCTATATACTCTGTCCTGTGATGCTGAGGCTATATACTCTGTCCTGTGATGCTGGGGCTATATACTCTGTCCTGTGATGCTATATACTATGGGGCTGGGGCTATATATCTGTCCTGTGACTCTATATACTCTGTCCTGTGATGCTGGGCTAATACTCTGCTATATACTCTGTCATGTGATGCTGGGGATATATCTGTCCTGTGACTGGGGATATATACTGTCCTGTGATGCTGGTATATATACTCTGGCTGGGGCTGTATATCTGTCCTGTGACTCTGTCCTGTGATGCTGGGCTATATACTCTGATATATACTCTGTCCTATATACTCTGTGATGGGGAATATATAATCCGGGGCTATATACTCTGTCATGTATATACTCTGATGCTGGGGATATCTTCCCTGTGATGCTGGGCTGTATTCTGTCCTGTGATGCTGGGGCTATATACTCTGTCCTGTGATGCTGGGGATATATCTGTCCTGTGACTCTATATACTCTGTCCTGTGATGCTGGGGATATATACTCTGTCCTGTGATGCTGGGGCTATATACTCTGTCATGTGATGCTGGGGATATATATTCTGTCCTGTGATGCTGGGGCTATATACTCTGTCCTGTGATGCTGGGGATATATACTCTGTCCTGTGATGCTGGGGCTGTATACTCTGTCCTGTGATGCTGGGGCTATATACTCTGTCCTGTGATGCTGGGGCTATATACTCTGCCCTGTGATGCTGAGGCTATATACTCTGTCCTGTGAGGTTGGGGAATATATAATCTGTCCTGTGATGCTGGAGCTATATACTTTGTCCTGTGATGCTGGGGCTATATACTCTGTCCTGTGATGCAGGGGCTATATACTCTGTACTGTATATACTCTGATGCTGGGCTATATACTCTGCTGTTGTGCTGGGGCTGTATATCTGTCCTGTTACTCTTCCCTGTGATGCTGGGGCTATATACTCTGTATACTCTGTCCTGTGATGCTGGGGCTATATGCTCTGTCCTGTTACTCTATATACTCTGTCCTGTGCTGGGGCTATGCTGGGGCTGTATACTCTGTCCTGTAATGCTGGGGCTACTGTATATGCTGGGGCTACTCTGTCCTGTGATGCTGGCTATATACTCTGGCTATATAATCTGTCCTGTCTATATACTCTGATACTGGGGCTATATCTGTCCTGTGACTCTGTCCTGTAATGCTGAGGCTATATGTCCTGTGATTCTATATACTCTGTCCTGTGATGCTGGGGCTATATACTCTGTCCTATATACTCTGTGATGCTGAGGCTATATACTCTGTCCTGTTGTGGGGATATATACTGGGGCTGTATACTCTGTCCTGTGATGCTGGGGCTATATACTCTGTCCTGTGATGATATATACTCTGGGGCTATATACTCTGTCCTGTGATGTCCTGTGATGCTGGGGCTATATGTTCTGTCCTGTTATGCTGGGGCTATATACTCTGTCCTGTTATGCTGGGGTTATCTCTTCCCTGTGACTCTGTCCTGTGATGCTGGGGCTATATACCCTGTATGCTGGGGCTGTACTCTGTCCTGTGCTGGGGCTATGCTGAGGCTATATACTCTGTCCTGTGATGTCCTGTGTTGTGCTGGGGCTGTATGCTGGGGCTATATCTGTCCTGTGACTCTATATACTCTGTCATGTATATACTCTGATGCTGGGGCTATCTACTCTATATACTCTGTCCTGTGCTGGGGCTATGCTGAGCTATATCTGTCCTGTGACTCTATATACTCTGTCCTGTGATGCTGGGGATATATACTCTGTTCTGTGATGCTGATCTATATACTCTGGCCTGTGATACTGGGGCTATTTACTCTGTCCTGTGATGCTAGGGATATATACTCTGTCCTGTGATGCTGAGCTGTATACTCCTGACACTATGAATGGAAGCAAGTGATGCTGAGCTGTATACCCTGTCCTGTGATGATGGGGCTATATACTCTGTCCTGTGATGCTGGGGCTGTATAATCTGTCCTGTGATTCTGGGGCTGTATACTCTGTCCTGTGATGCTGAGGTTATATACTCTGTCCTGTGATGCTGAGGCTATATACTCTGTCCTGTGATGCTGGGGCTATATACTCTGTCCTGTGATGCTGAGGCTATATACTCTGTCCTGTGATGCTGGGGCTATATACCCTGTCCTGTGATGCTGGGGATATATACTCTGTCCTGTGATGCTGGGGCTATATACTCTGTCCTGTGATGCTGAAGCTATATACTCTGTCCTGTGATGCTGGGGCTATATACTCTGTCCTGTGATGCTGAGGCTATATACTCTGTCCTGTGATGCTGGGGATATATACTCTGTCCTGTGATGCTGAGCTGTATACTCCTGACACTATGAATGGAAGCGAGTGGAATACCGGGTGACGGAGTGGGTGGATTCTATAAGGGGTGCGACTTGTGAGAAGTGGGAGGTGCCAATTGGGAAGGGGCAGAGCCGCCATTAGGGGGGTACAGGCATTACACCCGCAAGGGGCCGATGGTCTCCAGGGGCCTGGTCACCCCCGTTTGTTTTTTTACCACCCCCACCTTTAGAAACTCATGGCATGGCCACGCCCCCTCCCCTATTTATTTTTTTAAGAGAGAGAAGAGATGACACTTTCATTACCACAATCCCCCCCCCCTGCTTATCATCTTTCGTCAGGCGAGAGGGGCCCCCCCGGTTCTCTGCTCCAGGGGGGCCCTGCCTAAATCTGTGTAAGGCTTCCCTGGGAAGGGGCGGGGTCTGGCCACCCCCCCCCCCATCCTAAAACTTTACCAGCCACCACTGGTGTGTGTCCAGGTGCACATACCCATTATAAGGCAGAGCTGAGGAGAGGGTGGAAAAGGAGTTGGTGTTGGAGCAGACAGGAGGGAGGTGTGCCACTGTTTAAGAACCCAAGCAATAACCTTGAGACGGCGCTCCTTGTGGGAGAGGTTCCAGGTCAGTGGACTGAGAGAGTTGGGCCAGCTGAGAGAGTTGGGGGGAGAACATAGCTGAGACAACTGGAAGAGAGAGTCCCGGGGACCAGAGGGGACCGTGAGTCTTGGAGGAGTGTGAAAGCCTGGAGTGTCTGGAGAGACCCTTCCTAGAGGCCAGGAGTGGACCTGTGCAGCAAGGTACTTCACCCAAGGCTGAGTGACCCTTGAGAGCCAGGTGGCTCGGCATTTTTGTTTTTGTCGTAATTTTTGGGAGAAGAACCCCTGTGTGGTCAACCCATGCGTGTACGAACTTTCATTTTTCTTACTTTCAATAAAAGTGGGCTACCACGATCCTTATATCATGGATATGTAGTATGTCTGGCAGCTTACCTTCTCTCCATGTGTTCATTAGAGGCCTGACTCTCTTATCTGGCTGCTTTATCTTCTCTCCCACCTGGATGGCTCCACCCCAGGCCATCCCAGAAACTCTATATTAACCACTGCACTGCTGACCTGCGTTGCTGATCAAAGTTGTTTGTTAGTATTGTGTTCATGCTTGCTTAGTGCTACGTTATCTCTGTGTACCGACTTTGGCTTGTCTCCGACTACTCCTGTTTGCCTATGACCCTGACCCTTGGCCTGTCCCTTGGTTAATCCTCATCTGCTTGTTGCCCCGGCCTCGGCTTACCCACCACTATCGCTTGTGTCCTGTGTGCTGCTTCCTCTCTCTCCCTGCGGAACGTGACCTAGGGGACTCCAGGGGCCGTGACCTGGATCCAGCTGCAGCTAAGGCCATCCTCACGGCTAGAGGCCCTGGTGAACACCAGCTGGGTCTTAGACTCCGCACCCTGGGGAATCTTGGGCTCAAGCTACCTGTAGGATCCCTGTTGGTGCCCCAGCGAACCTCTCCTCCCTATCCACTCTCTGCTCCATCCGCAGCAGTCGGATATAGGGTTCACTACCCTGTGGTGCACCCCTGACTCCAATGGGGTGCACTTGTCATCTGGCCACAGGTGACCTGACACCTTAAACTGAAGTTCCTGTTGGCTGTGAACTCAATGAAAACGCATCTACCACTGAGCTAGACATCACCCCAATGTCGTAATATGTTGTCTTTGGTTCTATCACGAACCTTCCTCACTTTCAGGCGTACATCCGTAGAGGAGATTATTTCTCATAGGAAATATAGAAGATAATGAATGCTCTGTTTGAGATTTACCAATACATTTTATAGAAATAAGATGGGGTGACCTGAACCTCATTTGCACAATAAATGTAATCAAGCTCATTTTCTATTCCAAAGAGGTTTATTCTGTTCCTAACAAGGATGGCTTTAAGGATTTATGGTGCCGGAGCACAAATGGAATACACCGGCAGGGATAAGACGACGTCGTAGACCACCACTTATTAACCAATACAGGGGCTTAAATCTAAGAACGTGTTTGCTCTGAGCGCTGCTTTGAGGCAAATTGGATGTGAATAATCAGGGAAGCTGTTCATTTTTTTTTTTTTTTGATAGTATATTTAATGTATGCACTTTCATCCGAATCTCAAAATCCACTGATTGTTTTTCATTTAAATTAGATTGAACGACTAAACCGGATGGCATTAACCACTTGCTTACTGGGCACATAAACCCCCTTCGTGCCCAGGCGAAATTTCAGCTTCCGGCACTGCGTCGCTTTAACTGACAATTGCGCGGTGGTGCGACGTGGCACCCAAACAAAATTGGCGTCCTTTTTTTCCCCACAAATAGAGCTTTCTTTTGATCGCCCGTGCGGTTTTTATTTTTTGCGTTATAATGAAAAAAAGAGCGACAATTTAAAAAAATATATATTTTTTTTACTTGTTGCTATAATAAATATCCCATTTTTTTTTTAATATTTTTTTTTCTCAGTTAAGGTCGATACGTATTCTTCTACGTATTTTTGTAAAAAAAAAATCACAATAAGTGACTGCTTTGCGCAAAAGTTATAGCACCTACAAAATAGGGGACATAATTATGATTTTTTTTATATTTTTTTTTTACTAGTAATGGCGGCGATCTGCGATTTTTATTGGGACTGCGATATTGCGACGGACACATCGGACACTTTTGACACATTTTTGGCGCCATTCACATTTATACAGCGACCAGTGCTATAAAAATGCATTAATTACTGTATAAATGTGACTGGCATTAAAGGGGTTAACACTAGGGGGTGAGGAAGGGGTTAGATGTATTGCCTGGGTGTGTTCTAACTGTGTGGGGGGAGGGGGGTGACTGGGGGAGGTGACCGATGCTGTGTCCTTATGTACAAGGGAAACAGCATCAGTCGCCTCTCACTGACAGGACGTGAAGCTCTGTGTTTACACTCAGAGCTCCATGTCCCTGCTCTCTCACCGACGATCGCGTGTACCTGACGGACATCGCGGCTGCCGGGTACACGCATCGGATCCTCGGTGATGCGTCGGGACTGTTTTTCCCCGCCGCGCGCCACTCTGTGGCGCGCGCGGGAAATTACAAGTAAATCACGTCCAAAGACGTGACCCCGGCGCCTCAGGTCCGCGCTGCTGACGTATTCTGTCAATAGCGCGGACCTGAAGAGGTTAATATACTTGCTTTGCTTTGTTTTGTTTTTTTAATAAAATACACCTTTTAGGTGGAGGCAGAATAGGTTTCCCCAAAAAGATGAGTTTACAGGGATCTTCTAAAGGTGGACATAGTAGGACATTGGTAGATAGGTTAGGATAGGGAGTTGCAAAGGATGAGGCTCTGAAGAAGTCCTGGAGATGAGCACAGGAGAAGGAGACAAGGGAGGTCTTGTGGGGAGGATGGTTTGGGTGATATTTTGAGATAAAGTTGGTAATGTAGGCCAGGGTAGAGTTGTGGATGACTTTGTATGTTATTTTGTTTTATTTTTTCAGATGGGTATGTATCTAATGCATCAATGGTAGACACTAAATGGAAGCCATTGCAGGGATTGGCAGAGAGGGGTTGAGGACACTAAATGGAAGCCATTGCAGGGATTGGCAGAGAGGGGTTGAGGACACTAAATGGAAGCCATTGCAGGGATTGGCAGAGAGGGGTTAAGGACACTAAATGGAAGCCATTGCAGGGATTGGCAGAGAGGGGTTGAGGACACTAAATGGAAGCCATTGCAGGGATTGGCAGAGAGGGGTTGAGGACACTAAATGGAAGCCATTGCAGGGATTGGCAGAGAGGGGTTGAGGACACTAAATGGAAGCCATTGCAGGGATTGGCAGAGAGGGGTTGAGGACACTAAATGGAAGCCATTGCAGGGATTGGCAGAGAGGGGTTGAGGACACTAAATGGAAGCCATTGCAGGGATAGGCAGAGAGGGGTGAGGACACTAAATGGAAGCCATTGCAGGGATTGGCAGAGAGGGGTTGAGGACACTAAATGGAAGCCATTGCAGGGATTGGCAGAGAGGGGTTGAGGACACTAAATGGAAGCCATTGCAGGGATTGGCAGAGAGGGGTTGAGGACACTAAATGGAAGCCATTGCAGGGATTGGCAGAGAGGGGTTGAGGACACTAAATGGAAGCCATTGCAGGGATTGGCAAAGAGGGGTTGAGGACACTGAATGGAGGTCAGTGGAGGGATTGGCAGAGAGGGGTGAAGGGCACTGAGGGGAATCCAGTAGAAGGATTGGCAGAGAGGGGTAGACGACACTGAGTGAATATAAGCTAAGGGATTGGCAGAGAATGGTGGAGGACACGGATTGAAAGCCAGTGGAAGGATTGGAGTGGAAATCAGTGAAGAGATTGTCAGAGAGGGGTGGAAAACACTTGATTGGAAGCCAGTAGAAGTATTGGAAGAGAGGGGTAGAGGACACTGAATGGAAGCCATTGCAGGGATTGGCATAGAGAGGTGAAGGGCACTGAGGGGAAGCCAGTAGAAGGATTGGCAGAGAGGGGTGGAGGACACTGAGTGGAGATCAGTGATGGGATTGGCAGAGAGGGGTGGAGGACACTAATTGGAAGCCAGTGGAAGGATTGGCAGAGAGGGGTGGAGGGCACTGAGTGGAATCCAGTAGAAGGATTGGCATAGAGGGGTAGAATTGTAAATGGCGCTGTCGCTGTTTTGCATTCCACACTGGAACACATACGGCGACCGCGTGATGACGTCATCGCCCGGCGTCGCGTGCGTTCCAGCTTGGAACGCGGAAGTGCCGAATGCAATCAGCATTGCATTTGGCACACATGCCTTGCCACTATTAACAGAAAAGCATGTATTACACACGCCGTTCTATTATTGTCAGCCGTATTCCTCAAAAAAGGCCAGCACATCACCGCTTTACTCACTGGCAGTACTTGTCCTGGCTGGGAATGTCTAGAGAGGCACAATCCCCGCCCCCTGCATGTGATTGGAGAAATCATAAATCCCGCCTCTTGTGTCCAATCACTGCAGGACCAGCGTTGGAAGAAGGTAAAACAGGCCTCGGCCGGCCCGAACAAGTACTGTCAGTGAGTAAATGCAGGGGCCTTTTTTGGGGGGTGATCAGTGCTTCTGGGTAGAGCTCCCCCCCGCTCCCCCCCGGTTGTGCTGTGATTCGGTACGGCACAAGCTGTTTTTTGAGAAGGTGCCATGCCATCAAACGCAGCCACTGTGCCATGCCATCAAACGCAGTCACTGTGCCATGCCATCAAACGCAGCCACTGTGTCCATCAATTGTCACCACTGTGCCCTTTAATTGTCCCCACTGTGCCCATTGTCCCCACTGTGCCAATTGTCCCCACTGTGCCCATTGTCACCACTTGGCCAATTGTCGTCGATGTGCCCTGTAAAATGCCCCTTCCCCTCCCCCCACCGGGCACTTACCTTTCTGGAAGTCAGCCATCCTCCTTTCACGTTCCTCGATGTCTTCTCCCTCCCTCGATGACGCTTCAGCCAATCAGGTAAACCAGTAACCAGAACCGGAGAACCTGATTGGCTGAGACGCCTGTCAGTCTTATCCAAGGAACACACCCCCCGTACGTCCCCTGGATAAGCATCCAGGAGCCGCTGGCTCTGATAGACACTTCCGCACAGCCAACCAGCTGCCGTTATTCAGGTGGTCGGCGCTCACCGTCCAGCCATCTGAATAGACCAGCGGCCGGCAACAATAAGATTGATTCATGCAATGCATGAATCTATGTTATTGTAATCAGTGGCGGTGCGACAGCCAGATCGGGCGGCGCTCCAGCGCTCTCTATAGACGCACCACCACTGCTCCCTAGTTGAAGTTGGTGTATAATTCCATGACCAGCAATACTGGAACTATAACGAAGAGGGTTGTCATGTTCATCATTTTCTATTCCCGAGAGATAAATCCGAGGTGGATACAGCCAGGCTTTGGCCTGAAAATCTAATGCAACTAATAATGTTCCCTTTTAAATAACTTTACAAGGCGAGGGCGACGCAGGCGATATGGTTTTTGTGTTTGTATTTTGCCTTATATTTGTAAGGAATTCCCTGGCTAATAGGCGCAATCACTATAATAAATGGATTTACATTTGCAGTTCACCGTCCTCGGCGAGACAAACAAATAAACAAGCGAAAATGTTCTGGTGTATAAAATGTCTGCGCAGAAATGCGGATTATTGAATTTCTTTTTCCTCTGGGTCTGGTTGAACAACAAATTGTGGCCTGGCTGCTCCTTCTCTGGTCTGTAAATACTTCTGAGAGATTTCAGGAACTGAATTTCTCAGGTGATTCATTTCCCACTCCGAAGCCATTACCTTTCACGGTGACCTCTAATCTACTTCATCAGCTCTGCCAGAGAAAGAGACAATGCAAAATAATAACAGCGACCATATCAAAACATCAATGCCATGGATCACTCCCGAAATCGGTCAACCGCATGCCATAGTCTGCAGGAGGAACGACGAGGCGACTTTCTCGTAGTTTCAGGGTGTCATGGGTGATCATGAGGAGCTTCTATGGCTTCCCTGGCCCGCATGGGCGTCCGCTCCATAGGGCAAGGGGGGGGGGGGCAATTGACCTCCCCCTGGAAAATCGAGAAGGTGTTGAAGAGTCTCGTGACCGTGGGCTGTCTGAAGGGGGGTATGTGCTGAAGGGGGAGTCCATCTGTGCTGAAGGAGGGGTCTATGCCTTAAAGGGGGTCCATCTGCGCTGAATGGTGGGGTCTGTGCTAGAATGAAGAGGGTGCATCCGTGTGCCTGGTGCAAATGGGGGGTCTGTATATCCCAGCCTAGGTGCAAGTATATCCCAGCCTAGGGTCCCACCATGGCCTAGGTGCATCCGTCCCCCCATGTGCCTAATCCGTCCCACCATGGCCTAGGGGTATATCCCAGCCTAGTGCATCCGTCCCCCCATGTATATCCCAGCCTAGGTGCATCCATCCCACCATGGGGTGCATCCGTCCCCCCATGTATATCTGCAACCATGTATATCCCGGCCTAGGGGTCCCCCCATGTATATCCCGGCCTAGGTGCATCCGTCCCACCATGTATGTGCAGCTAATAGGACTGGGCTGGATCATTCCCTTGACGTTTACAGAGTCTGTAATTTAAAATCTTATATTAGGCTTTATTAGAATGTTTATTGGGGCAAGGGATCTGGTGCTGAAAGAGGGGCTGATCCTGTATAGGTCTCCTGCACTTACCATGTTGACCACTAGATGTCGTTGTGTACACTGGTTGTATAGGGAACGTTTGTTCTGTGGAGCTTTTGACGGCCATGATCATTGATCATGTTGTGCACACAGTGTGTGTGAGATGTGAGTTGTTCCCCGGTGATAGGTCAGTGTGAGGCGGGTGGGGCTCATTGTATCCAGGGCTCCTTGCGATTGGGAGTTTTCAGACCGCTGTGACAGGCTATCACAGCGGTCACATGATTCTAAAGCAGAGTTCCACCCATATTTATGTTCACAGCGCCGGCAGAAGCAATTACTCTGCTGCCATCTAGTGGCGGTAGATGTAATTGCGGTAATGCCGCCCAAGTAATGGGAACTGCGTTACCGTGAGGGGAAGAGTAATCAGGTAGATTACTCGTTACCCTAAAAAGGGGCTGCGTTAGGTAACTGCGTTTATTGGGGGGGAGAAGGTCTCGTGACCGTGGGCTGTCTGAAGGGGGGTATGTGCTGAAGGGGGAGTCCATCTGTGCTCAGGAGGGGTCTATGCCTTAAAGGGGGTCCATCTGTGCTGAATGGGGTCTGTGCTGAATGAAGAGGCCTGTGCTGTGCTGAAGGGGGGGTCATCTGTGCTAATTGGAGGGGTCTGTGCAGAATGGGGGGTCTGTGCAGAATGGGTCTGTGCTGAAGGGGGGGTCCGTCTGTACTGAATGGGGGGTCTGTGCGGAATGGGAGGTCTTGCTGAAGGGGGATCCATCTGTGCTAAAGGGGGGTCCATGAAGGGACCTGTGCTGAATTTAGGCATTTGGGGTCTGTGCTGAAGGGGGGGTCCATCTGTGCTGAATGGAGGGGTCTTTGCAGAATAAGGGGGGTCTGTCTGATTGGAGGAGTCTGTGCAGAATAAAGGCCATCTGTGCTGAATGGAGGGGTCTGTGCTGATATCTGTGCTCTGTACATTCTCTAGGCTATATTTATATGGTCATGGAGTGAATCTGAATTATCTCAAGAGCTATTTCACACTGCCAGCTGGCCGCATTAAGTTCAACTGTGTATCGCCCCTCCCGAAGCGCCCCCACCCCCCCTGAAAAAGTTTCAGCGGACGCCCATGGCTCGTGTTGCTCCTTCTGGAATTCCAATCCTTCTGTGCCCATGATGTGCCCATCATCTCTTCTGGAACTTCCCAATTCCTATGCTCGTTTGGGTGCTTCATGATGCAGGTTGGCGATTGGGGTCCTTGACGAGGGTTACAAATATGAGGTATTTGATAAAACGGCGGGGAACCGGCTCACAATTGGCTTCCAAATAGTTAACATGGGGACGCACGGGGGGGGGGGTGTGTGTTCCTTGGTTAACAGTGACACACATCTCAGCCAATCAGGTTCACCGGATCTGGTTACCGGTGAACTGAAGCGACATCGAGGGCGGGACTACATTGCGGGATCGTGGAGGAGGATGTGAGGATGGCTGACCGAGAAAGGTAAGTGCCGGGCAGGGGGGGGGGGGGGCAATCTGGGGACAATGGCATGGCACAGTGGCGACAATTGATGGGCACAGTGGTGACAATTGATGGCACAGTGGCTGCGTTTGGCATGGCACACTGGTGGACAATTGATGGCGGAGTGGCTGCATTTGGCATGGCACAGTGGTGACAATTGATGGCACAGTGGCTGCGTTTGATGGCATGGCACAGTAGCGACAATTGATGAGCACAGTGGCTGCGTTTGATGGCACAGTGGTGACAATTTTATGGCACAGTGGCGACAATTTTATGGCACAGTGGCGACAATTTTATGGCACAGTGGCGACAATTTTATGGCACAGTGGCTGTGTTTGATGGGCACAGTGGCTGCGTTTAATGGGCACATTGGCGGCAATTGATGGGCGTTTGTGCCCCCCAAAAAATGTAGAGCACCAGCCGCCACTGCGTCTCAGGTGTGGAGTCCTCCTGGTTTGTCTAGTTCAGGGTCTGTGGTCAGTTAGTAGTCCTTTAAGGCGGTGTTGCGGCTGGGGACAGAATCAAACTATAGATTCCAAAAGTTGAAAGAGGGTGCCGTCAAGAACCTGCAATCATTTTAGAGATAGAGCATTTAAGAAGGTTTATGTTTAAAATATGTTTTTGAGTTAATACAAGGCCAAATGGCCATTTAAATCCAACGCGGTGTCAGTGTCCTTACTGGGGGAGAAAGAGGGTGTGTTGGCGGGTAAGTTATCTGAACTACTCTAGTCATGTGCCTGGGTACAAATTTGCCTAATATTAACTTCCCTAGAGAAGTTTTCACACAAGTGTCATCCGTGGTATCCTGTCAACCTCTCATCATCCTCCCCAGGCTTTGGTGGCCAGCGGCCGACTGTAACAATTCCACATTTTATGGGTGGCCAATGGCTGGCAGTAAAAAAAACCCATCCTGTAACAACCTCCCCACCTCATTCTGCCCAAGCTTTGCTGGTCAGTTGTTGACTGTAACAATTCCCCAAAGCATTGGTGGCTAGTGTCTGGCAATAATACCCCCCACCCCCACCCCATTTTCCCTAGGCTTTGTGGGTCAATATATGGCTGTAAGAACCCCCTCCTCCTTTCCAAGCGTTGGTTGTCAGTGGTTGGCTGTGACAACCCCCATCATACTGCCCAAGCTTTTGTGGTCAGTGATTGGCTGTAGCAACACCCTCATACTTCCCAAGCTTTGGTGGTCAGTGGTTGGCTGT